>CM050933.1:24152008-24437008 GCA_027789145.1 Solanum arcanum
CAGATATTAGAGGTTCATCAAATTTCACTTAGTACCTACCTAAAGTAGTAGGTTCATGGAACATAATAAAAAGACAATACAATATATTTTTCACTAGAGGAAATTTCCTTTTGCATCAAAAATATAATTTATTAACATATAATCAAAACATTACCTGGTCGTCAAGGATGTTAGTTGAGAACCATGAGGTATCAAGTACAATTTCTAGCGGTGACAAAAAAATCTTGGTGATTTAATTTGTTTATGCGTTGAAGGATAGACTTGCCTAGTACCACAATCAAGAAAGCAAGAATTATGGTTTAGAAATAGAAAGGCAGAGGGAGAGTTACCAATTGATGTAATCTTAACTGCAAAAACAATAAAGCGAACTACAATCAATCAAACAAAATATACAATCAAGAAGTAGAAAGAAAGACAAAGACATTCAGAAGAAAAAAAAAAGGGATGATCTAGTAACTAAAAGATATTTGATTGCTAGAATAAACTCTAAGGGTAAAAAGAAATTAAACTCATACAAGTTAAGACATATCAAGAAGGTTCAATTGAAGAGGTATGAGGGTTTCCCAAAACTCACAAAGAGGTATAAACATCAAATTTTCATTCAAAAATCAACTGATAAAATAAACCATAGTTTCTACTATTTATAATAGTAGATAAACTAACCCAAGCTAGTTACAATAACACCCTTGATCTAGAACAAAGAAAAGTCTAATGTATTACTTATTTGAAATGTAGTAATCTCTTGTTTAAATTTCCATTTGAATCTCAAATACCTAAATATATATTAGTAATGTGTAATGAGTACATGTGTGATTTGGAATAGAGTAACATCTTCTAGGTAAGAAATTGAAGATTTTCCTTTGATTCTCTTATAGCCGATTTTTAAACTCGAAAGAAAATTTCAAAATTCTAGGTATGTTTTTCTGTGAAAAAAGCTCTTTCACTTGGAGAAACAACAAAGAGTTCGAGCGGTGATGAAAAAGAGAAGGAAAATAAAGGAGTTACATTACCTTGGTTGATTGACACTTCTTGTTTGAGAAGAAGAGACCCAAGAAAGTTGGATTAGACAGCTAGAACAGCCCACAAGAGAAAAATAAGTTGAGTAACATTCAGCCGTGAACAAGGAGGCAACACAGTGAGAAAAAAGAAAATGAGCTCAAGTGTAAGCTGCAATTAGCATTTATAGGTAGAGTTAATGAAAGTGGGTTTACCCTAATCATAATAGAAATATATTATTTTGATTGTTTTATTTTGGGCTTGGGCCTAAATTTTATTTTCATATTTGGTTAGTTAATAAAATGGCCTATACGGCCAAAGAAAAATCTTTTTTAAAAAAAGTTTTTTTAGGGTAATATAGCAAATATCTGAATATGGTAAAGAAATGCCAACCTTGTAATATTATCAAAATTGCTAAAATATATATGAAATTGTCATGATTTTCGTGAATTCCTCATTTTGTAAATACCTTCATCCCCCTTTCACAACTACAAACATTTGGATTTTGAGAGAATATAATTAATCGACCTCATTTTGTAAATACCTTCATCTCCGTTTCACAACTACAAACATTCGGATTTTGCGAGAATATAATTAATCGAATTTCTATCTACTGTAGATAATGATAGTATGGGAAATGTACTGATCACCAAGTATGAAGAAATCCTGAAGGGTTTTCTAGCTCCTCCAAAAATTTTAGAACAATATGAATTGAATTTGTTGATTGTCTCAATGAACATCATGCACAATGACCAAGGATTATTTAATCCATAGAGGAATTTGGTAAACATTGAAACCCGTCTCATGTTCAAGTACTTATGCCACAGGCTTAAAGGTAGAAATCCTTCCCTTTAATTTGAATCGACATGCATAAAGAAAGCGCGAACAAGTAAAAGTACATGAGGATGATAGATCAATGTCAGGTCTCCTACTTATCGATTATAATTTTCACCTATTTTTTAGCTACGAAAATAAATTATGTGCATCAAATATGGAGGGCACAATATTATCATCTCGAGAAAAATGGTCCACATATTCTTTCCTCATTAGCTAAAGATAATATGGTGAATTCTTACCTTACCTACACTTTCATCTTCAATATTGACGTATCTTACTATCTATAGGAAAGACTATTTAACTATGAAAATTGTATTGCAAGTGAAATAAAAACTTTCAATTGATTGAGGATAAAGAATGGAAATTCCTAGAGTAGCACTGTTGAATATAGAGATGATGGTTAAGAATCCTTTTAAGTTATAATCGATAGACAGGAGTCTTCACTCACATGTTCAAGAAAGAGCATTAAAGAAAATAAATTTAAGAAAATTTTAATGGATAAACAACATTCCAGATTATTACTATAGAGTTCTTTACAACTTTCCTTTCCCATAGCTACCATTTCTACAAGTTCATCACTCATTATCCCATAATTGGTTAATTCATCACCAAGTTACTTAGCTAAACTGCCAAACTTCAACATGTTCAACCCTTTCAAAAAGAGAGATTTCAACTCGTAGAACCAAGTTATTTATGATTAGCAAATAAATGATATTTCATTGAAATGGATGGAAAAGTTCTACACACACATTAATATATCATTGAGTTGTCAAGAGCATAGTTTTAGTTTAATAGCAAAAGAATGATTTGATTTTTCAAAAACTACAAAGTATAACTGGACGGCTTCCCATATAAATCTTAAGGTTGCAGCATGACAGATAGGTATTAGGAGTGATTCCAAACCTTGAGAATATTATGAATTCTAAGGTATACACGTATGGCAATGAATCTGTTATATTCCACCCGAACAGATTCACTCTCATACGTGTATACCTTAGATTCATAAGATTCTCTAGGACAAGAATCTTTCGCCAATTACTATCTGTCTTCTAGAACCTTTGGACTTTATAGGGCAAACTAAATACTTTTTTCACAACTGCTAAGGTTTTTAAAGTGTTGACAACGAAGAAATGCATGCAGAAGTTTATTTAAGACTTATGAAAATCATCATGAGGGTCTTTCAACATTAAGAAAAATAAAATAATTTGGAGTGTTGCATTATTCAAGCGGGGATGTGCTCGTAAAATTTTGAGATTTATCCGTAATGAACCATTAAATCTTAAAATGGGGTTCATTCTTAGGGATAATTCTCAAGTTCAAAACTTTTCAGACAGTTTGCCTTCGGTAGAAATGTATAATCGGGTAAAGTAGGAGATTATAAGTAAGATAGTAGATAACGTGGTGAGGCACTAATAAGTACCTACCTCAGCTCAGGCGCGGAAGTAGAAACTTTATCATTTATTGAAATGGATATGGATGGACATTGATTTTATTGATGCACCTATGCTAAGGAACTTCCTCGTGAATGTTGAGAAGGTAGTCAATATACGGTACTTGGAAATCACTGCTACTTTAAAAGTTTTGTGACTCTTTGTTGTTTGTTAAAGCTCTAACTCACGGATCTTACATGCTACATGAGATACGAAGATTCTATTAGCACCTGGAATTTTATGGAGATGTAGTACTATATTATGTTATTACAACACATATTCGAGACTGATTCCAAGAAAAATTACTTATTTGCTGTCTACTTTTGTAAATAATGAATGTTATGCTCAATCTGCAGTTAAGGCTAGCCTACATGAGAACATTCTTCATGCCTCGCCACATCTACAAAGGCTATGTTGTACTTTTAAGGATATTGAAAAATTAGATCTTGTGTCCACGTTTAGATGGGAGAGTGGAAGTACTTTCCCAAAGGTGGTTGGAGATGATTTTTAGTCCATTGCTAGAGAGAGAACCTTGTTAATACTGGCTTCGACAAAGATACCACATTTGTAAACTTAAGGCCTCTTCTGAAATAGTTGATTAGACCTCAACCAATAAAACTCTATCAAGCAAGACTATTAAGTGAACTATGCGTCCCAAAAAAATTCATGGGACAAAAACATGACATTTGAGACATCAAAAATTTGTGGGACTCTACAAGATGAATCCAGTTTAAATTATGGTTTTTGGAGACTACTTACCCTAAACTCTAGCTCACACTTCTATAACACTTATATAAGGTGCATATATTTATTTTAATATGCATCTCTAAAATTTCATATATTCATGAAGTGATCAAGATATGGGCGCACTCTTCTTGACAACAGAATAATTTACAAGATCGGTAAAATCCTTTCACAAAGATCAAATAAATCCTAAGAAGGTGCACATCATCCTAGATTGGGTGACACTAATAGCCTTTGAATCGTGGATTAATCTTATGAGAGGGGAATCAAGGGATAAACATATATGTACTCACAATTTTTTATGAATAAACTCATCTTTTTTTATTTATTCAGTGATTGCAATAATTTTTTTCTATTTGGAAAAAAAAAATTGCAACTAACTTGCATGCCTAGTTTGACCTAATTTACTCGGCATCTCCTCTCTTGCAAATAAAATGCAAATATCAAGCCACAAACTTCAAAAATTGAAACTCCATTCTATGGGTACTTCAACTATCATCTTTGAGTTTATAAGGTTTACACTCTGACAAGCCTTGAAGATACAACACGACAATGTTGATCTTGTTTTTGTCACTCTTTACCGAACTACACTTGAATTAATTCTCCAAGTGCCATAATAAGTTCTCCGCTTCTTGGGCGTTACGGATGCCTTTGAACATATGTGACTTAGGAGCCTCGAACTTGCTTCCCTATATCGGCCGCATGATGTCGATCCTTCAGCTTACACACCCTCTTTGAGTGCTTTATTCTCGACTCTCATAGCTGCAATCATACTTAGCTCATCAATGAGTCGACACTCCAAGAAAGTGATGGCCTCCTTCATCTCGAACTCAGCATGCTGGCGTCCCTCCAACTCCTTGCGGATGTTGTTGTTTTCCTAAGGTTGAAGTCCTTTAGAGTCTTGAACTTTTCATCAACCTCATCCAAATGCCGACCTAATATCTCTATGGTCTACCCTTTCTATTTGAACCCTTGTGACCCATTCCTCTCCGATGGTGGCGTCAATAGCCTCATCACCATAATCATCGTCACTTGTTAAAATGGTCAAATGTGGGTGACATGTTAGTGCCATGCTTGGTGTAGGGTCAAACAACATTTCCTTACTACTCTAGTGGTGCTTATTTCCCTTGCAGATCTTACTTCCACCCATCCATATTGATTGTTGTGGTGCTAGTAACGTTTATATCTCCTTCATTAGTCATTCCCTTACTGCAAACCTTTGATATGATACCACATTGTCGGAGACTTATAGTCTAACTATTGTTTCATGCAACACTTAACATCTTACAATATATCACGGTCTTGTAAGCTCAAGTAGGACTTTTTAATCTAAGACCGCTAAGAGAATGCATGAAACACTTATAGAAACTTGAAAAGCTTTCAAAAAAGTCTTAGTATTACTTTGTCGAATGTTTTACACTTGGTTGGAACATTTTTTCAAAGAGAGGCCTTTTATTTATTTTACCTCCGAGAGGCCTAAGGGTATATATTATCTACTTTAATGTTCCCTACAATATTTACACTTCAGTCCTATTCTAGCATTTTCTAAAAGTTTTAGGGAATTCTAAAGCCTTCTTGAATATATCTAGGAAGTTCTAGAGTATTTTACCAACCTCTTCATAAATCTTGATTTTCTCCCTTGTCCTGATGCCGAATTTGAACAAGGAAGTGGTGGCACATGACACATTGGATCATTGCGGTCCAAGCTAATAACACATTGCATTAGTATCTAGACAATAATAACACTTGCAACATACAATGCTACGAAGTTTCTTCGTATTTCCTATATTTTTACATAAGCTATGGATCACTAAGGTCCAAGCCAAATGACACTTTCCATTAGGTATATCGACGAAAAATAATCCTGAACATCCCTATAACACCCAATGCTAAGTAATCCAATATCAGGGTAAGCAAAATTTAGGTGAATATCAGAGCTAACAGTATATTAATCATACTAATAAAAGGATGCCATATGGTAAAGGAATTTGTCAAACAAAAATTGATATAAATAACAATTACGTGTCAATTCTAAGCTAGTTGGAGTCAATTCTTTTGGTTTTTTTGGATCAGGGCGAGAAGGAATGGATATATAGGTTACATGTATAAGTTATACATCCAATCCTCGCACTATGATAACCTACTAATTGGATTATGAAGACACAAATAACATCATATATTCGAGGTGCACCAAAAGATACTCAATACCTACCTAGAATAGTAGGTTTCATAGAACATAATAAAAATGCATTCACTATATTGTTCACTAGAGAAAAAATTCCTTCTGCATCAGAAATATATTTTTTTAGCATACAATCAAAGCATTACCTGGTCAACACGGAAGTGAGTTCAGAACTATGATGTATCAAGTACAATATTCACCAGTGGAAAAAATCTAGGTGATTTCTTCTATTTATGACTTGAAGGATAGACTTACCTAGTAACACAATCAAGCAAACAAGATATACGATTTAGAAATTGAAAGGAAGAGGGAGACATACTGTCACGACCCAAAACCGAGCCGCGACTGGCACCCTACTTACCCTCCTATGTGAGCGAACCAACCAATCTAAAGCCCAACATTTCAATATAATATCAACAGAAAGTAATGCGGAAGACTTAAACTCATTAATAAAAACCAATTCAATAACTTCTAAAATTCAACATCTATTGTTCCCCAAAATCTGGAAGTCATCACCACAAGAACATCTATGATCAAATTACTAAACTAAGAGTATTCTAAGAAGCTAAAACAAGTAAAAGATAGTCCATTCCAGAACTTCAAGGCATCAAGACATGAAGAAGAAGATCCAGTCCAAGCTAGAAGCATTAGCTCACCCTGAAGATCCGGTGTGACAAAGACTGGCTAGAATTGCGATTGAGTTGAAGACGACGGTCCGTTTGCTGCACTCCACAAATAACAAGGAAGAAATCATAAAAGTAGGGGGTCAGTACAAACCACAAGTACTGAGTAGGTATCATCGGCCAACTCAAAATAGAAAACAGTATATATCAGATAATACAATAAATCAACTACAATACTCAACATGTAGCAACACAAGTACTATAATCATTAATAAGTACCACCAAGTTCACACAAGAGGACTCAAGCCTCAATATCATACTCATTTGGGAATTAGGTTCATTAGATTGAGTATATTAACATCTTTCAAGATTTATTATCTTTATTCCTCTCGTGTCGGTACGTGACACTCCGCTCGATATACTATCCTGGTGTCGGAACGTGACACTCCGATCCATATTCTATCCTGGTGTCGGAATGTGACACTCCGATCCATAATCTATCCTGGTGTCGGAACGTGACACTCCGATCCATAATCTATCCTGGTGCCGGAACATGGCACTCTGATCCCCTAATTCTACGTATCGGTTCGTGACACCCGATCCCCTAAATCTACGTGTCGGTTCGTGACACCCGATCCCCTAAATCTACGTGTCGGTTCGTGACACCCGATCCCCTAATTCTACGTGTCGGTTCGTGACACCCGATCCCCTAAATCTACGTGTCGATTCGTGACACCCGCTCCACTAATCTCATTCTATCGACTCATCAATCCTTCTTTTATACCAAGGCATCATCAATCTCATTACTTTAGTTCATCAAGCCTTCTCTTATACCAAGGCATTATCAATCTCATTACTTTAGCTCATCAAGCTTTCTCTTATACCAAGGCATCATCATTAACAAGAGATTAGGGTTTTCAAGATTTAGGATTCAATAGCTTCATCATGCTTATTTTATCACAATTATATAATCACATTCATGCAAGCATACAATTAAGCATATAGCAGGGTTTACAATACTACCAATACATATCATTCGCTATTAAGAGTTTACTACGAATAGCATAAAAACCATAACCTACCTCCACCGAAGAATTCGTGATCAAGCAAGCAATTTCCCAAAGCTTTGTTCTTCTTCTCTCCCTGTTCGTTCGTTTTCTCCCTCTCTTGTTCTTTCTATTTTTCTTATTCAAACCCTCTTTTTTTTACCCTTATTAGCATATAATTAAGTATAAAAGATGATGAATTAACCCATTAATTAATTCAAGGTTGTCTCCTTTAACCCCAAGTAGTTAAATTATTAACATTAACCCACTAAATTTATAATTATAGCAGGAATAGTCCAAAATGCCCCTTAGAATATTTACAGAAATTCGACCCAGCCTGGGATTACGCAGACTGTGACGGCCCGTCGTGCCTGCAATGGTCCGTCCTGCTGCTCCGACACAGAGTTTAGAGACTCAATTCCACTAACGGGTCTGTGACGGCCCGTCGTGCCCACGACGGTCCGTCCTGCCATTCCGTCACGAAGTTCAGAGTGTCGATTTCAGTACCCAAATTTCAGAATTTCTAAGTGTTTTTGAAACGAGACCCCCTCGACGGTCCGTCGTGCCCATGACGGTCCTTCGTGGGGTCCGTCGTCTCAGCCAGTTTTTCCAGAATAAAATCTGCTGCTCAAAACGACTAAACAGGACTTACAATAGATACCAATTTACCCATCACTCGTCCTCAAACGATCACACGAAGAAAAACGAGGGCGAAAAGGAGTACCTGAATCTGTAAACAGGTGTGGGTATCTTTCTTGCATATCAGCCTCCTTCTCCCAAGTGGCTTCTTCAACCGGCCAATTCTCCCATTGAACTTTGATGGATGCAATCTCCCTCGACCTCAACTTGTGGACTTCTCTATCTAAAATAGCAACAGGTTCCTCCTCATAAGACAAATTCTCATCAAGCAGATCTGAATCCCAACGAATAATGTAGTTTCCATCCCCATGGTATCTTTTCAACATAGACACATGAAATACCGGATGCACTCCGGACAGCCCTGGAGGCAAGGCTAATTCGTAAGCCACCTCCCCTATTCGCTTAAGTACTTCAAAGGGACCAATATACCTTGGGCTAAGCTTACCTCGCTTACCAAACCGCATCATCCCTTTCATGGGCGAAACCTTCAGCAAGACTTGTTCACCCTCCATGAACTCCAAGTCTCTAACCTTTCGATCCGCATATTCCTTTTGCCTACTTTGAGCCGCTAAAAGCTTTTCTTTAATAGATTTCACCTTCTCTATTGAATCCCTCAACAGATCAGTACCCCAAGGTCTAACCTCAAATGCATCAAACCAACCAATGGGAGACCTACATCTTCTTCCATACAGTGCTTCAAATGGGGCCATATCAATGCTTGAGTGATAGCTATTGTTATACGAAAATTCTGCTAAGGGTAAGAAGTTATCCCAATGACCACCAAATTATATCACACATGCACGAAGCATATCCTCCAACACTTGAATCGTTCGCTCAGACTGACCATCGGTCTGAGGGTGAAATGTGGTACTCAGATCTAACCTAGTACCCAATTCAGCATGCAATGTTTTCCAAAACTTAGAAGTAAACTGTGTTCCCCTATCTGATATAATGGAGAGTGGAACTCCATGCAATCGCACCACTTCCGAGATGTAAAGTTTGGCTAACTTCTCTGCATTGTAAGTCACCTTGACCGGAATGAAGTGAGCAGACTTAGTTAACCTATCAACAATCACCCAAATGGAGTCATACTTACCCATTGTCTTTGGAAGACCAACCACGAAGTCCATTGCGATTCTCTCCCATTTCCATTCCGGAATGGGCATTCTCTGAAGTGTTCCTCCTGGCCTCTGGTGTTCATACTTTACTTTTTGACAATTTGGACATTTGGCAACAAAATCTACAATGTCACGCTTCATTCTACTCCACCAAAAGTGTTGCTTTAGGTCACGATACATCTTGGTTGCACCAGGGTGTATAGAATACCTTGAACTATGAGCCTCAGTCAGAATAGTGTTGATCAAATCATCGACGCGGGGTACACATACCCTTCTCTTAATCCTCAACACACCTTCCTCATCGATTGTTGCTTCCTTAGCCTCTCCTCGCAACACTTTATCTCGGATCCGGATCAATTTCTCATCATTAAACTACTTTCCCTTAATCTTGTCAAGGAAGGAAGATCTTGCCTCCACACAAGCCAAAATTCCTCCCTTCTCATTTACCTTCTAACCTCATAAAGTCATTAGCCAGAATCTGAACTTCTCTAGCCAATGGGCGCCTAGAAACTTGCAAATGAGCTAGACTTCACATGCTTCCGGCCTTTCTACTTAAAGCATCTGCCACGACATTAGCTTTTCCCGGATGATACAAGATTGTGATATCGTAGTCCTTCAGTAGTTCCATCCATCTCCTCTGTCTCAAGTTCAAATCCTTCTGAGTAAAAACATATTGTAGGCTACAATGATCCGTATAGACCTCACACTTAACCCCATATAAATAGTGCCTCCATTGCTTTAATGCAAATAATACCGCGGCCAAATCCAAATCATGGGTCGGATAGTTACGTTCATGCACCTTTAATTGCCTTGAAGCATAAGCAATTACATTCTTCTCTTGCATTAGCACTGTACCCAAACCAGAATAGGATGCATCATAATAAACAATGAAATTCTTACATTCTACTGGCAAGGTAAGAATTGGTGCAGTAGTCAACAAGGTCTTGAGCTTCTGAAATCTTTCCTCACACTCGTCCGACCATACAAATGGAACATTCTTCTTAGTCAAGCTTGTCAATTGGGAAGCAATAGAAGAGAACCCCTTGACAAATCGGCGGTAGTAGCTAGCTAAACCAACAAAGCTCCTTATTTCTGACACATTAGTAGGTCTTACCCAATTCTTCACTGCTTCAATCTTAGATGGATCCACCATCACTCCATCCTTAGAAACCACGTGCCCCAAGAAGGACACTGCATCTAGCCAAAACTCACACTTAGAGAACTTGGCATAAAGTTTTTTCTCCCTCAACATTTCCAATACAATTCTCAAGTGCTCTTCATGTTCCTTATTGCTCTTTGAGTATACCAATATATCATCAATGAATATGATGACAAAGAGATCCAAATATTGCTTAAAAATCCCATTCATCAAGCTCATGAAAGCGGCAGGGGCATTGGTAAGCCCAAAAGACATCACTAAAAACTCATAATGGCCATATCTGGTTCGAAAAGCAGTCTTGGGCACATCCGTTGCCCGTATTTTTAATTGATGATAACCAGATCTCAAATCAATTTTAGAGAACACACAACCACCTTGTAACTGATCAAACAAGTCATCAATGCGAGGAAGAGGATACTTGTTCTTAATAGTTACCTTATTCAGTTGTCTATAGTCTATGCACATCCGAAAACTTCCATCCTTCTTCTTCACAAACAAAACCGGAGCACCCCAAGGAGATGCACTTGGTCTAATAAAGTCTTTGCTTAACAACTCTTGAAGTTGGGCCTTTAACTCTCTTAACTCCGCGGGAGCCATTCTATAAGGGGGTATAGAAATGGGGCGAGTACCCAGTTCTAGATCAATGCAAAAATCAATATCTCTATCCGGTGGCATACCAGGAAGATGTGCAGGGAACACATCCAGAAACTCACGGACTACCGAAACCTACTCAATTGAAGGTACTTGGGTAGTGTCATCCCTGAGATGTGCCAAGAAAGCTAAACACCCTTTACTAACCATTCTCTTAGCACGAAGAAAGGAGATGATATGAACCGGAGTGGAAGTGTAATCGCCCTCCCACACTAACGGATCTGTCCCAGGCTTGGCTAGCGTCACGGTTTTAGCATTACAATCCAAGATTGCAAAATTTGGAGAAAGCCAAGTCATACCCAGAATTACATTGAAGTCAACCATTTCTAAGATAACCAAATCTACATAAGTGTTGCTCCCCACAAAATTCACCAAACAAGATCTATATACCTTTTCAACTATCACAGACTCCCCCACCGGAGTAGAAACACGAATAGGCATGTCAAGCAATTCACAATGTAAATTAAGATCATTAGCAAATGAGGAAGATACATAAGAAAATGTGGATTCAGGATCAAACAATACAGAAGCCATGAAATCACAAACCAAAAGATTACATGTGATGACAGCATCAGATGCCTCCGCTTCAGATCTCCCAGGGAAAGCGTAACAATGGGCCCTATTACTTGTCTGTCTGTTGCCCCTACCATGTTGTGTTATAGTGGCTCCAGTTTGCCCATCACCCCTGCCGTTTTGGTGACCACCATTACCTCGGCCACCACGTCCTCCAGAATAACGGCCTCTTCCATGACCACCTCTACCTCTGACTATGGGAGGTCTGTAACTCTGTTTTGGACAATTCCTCCTAATATGTCTAGTCTCCCCACATCCATAACACTCTCTAGAGTCAAGCATAGGTCTCTCAGAGAAGTGTTGACCGGTCTGAGGTGGACCTCCAACTACAGTCTGTAGTGAATACTGAAGTGGTCGAACTGAGTAACCTCTTGAACCCTGTCCTCTAGAGTGAGAACCATTAAACTCACCTCCCTTACGAAACCTTTTTGATGTCGATGCCATGGTGAAGTCATCTGGCTTCACTCCTCCCACCTCTATCATGAAGTCTACCACTTCTTGGAAGGATTTTGCCGTAGCCGCTACCTGTAAGGCTGAAATCCGCAATTCTGACCTCAACCCCTTCACAAAATGACGAATCCGCTCTTGTGGACTGAAACAAAGTTGGGTGGCATACCTGGATAATGCACGAAACTTCGCCTCATATGCAGTAACCGACATCCTACCTAGCTCTAGGCTCAAGAACTCATCTCTTTTTCTATCCCTCAAAGTCCGGGGGATATACTTCTCCATAAACAAGCTAGAGAATGATGCCCAAGTCATAGGTGGTGCTTCTGTTGGTTAACACTCAACATGTGACCGCCACCACATTTTGGCGTTCCCTTGAAACTGATAAGTCACAAACTCAACACCAAACCGTTCTACTATACCCATCTTGTGTAGTAGCTCAAGATAGTAAACCAGAAAATCGTAGGCATCCTCAGATTCAGCACCCTTGAAGACTGGAGGTTTCAATTTCAAGAACTTACTGAAAAGTTCATGCTGATCATTTGTCATTATAGGCCCTGTAGTCAAACGAGGAAACGTGCCTATTTCCAATGAGGCATCCATGCGGGGAGCCATAGTAGCTGCATGTTGTACCTCCAGAACAGGAGGTGTTGGTGCAGAAAACACTGGAGGTGCCTGGCCCTGATCAGATAACCCGCTAAGGTAAGCAAGAACCTGATTGATCATTTCTGGGGTAGGTTGGGGTGGCAATTCTTCATTCTGTACTTGTTCATTCTCCCCTTCCTCACCCTCTCTTACTACTTCCTCAGTCGGTAGAGGAGTCACCGCCCTAGCATCAGATGGGCTAGGTGCTTGTCCTCTTTCTCTAGAGGACGTCCTCCCACGACCTCTACCACGGCCTCTTGCCACTGTTCCTTTCCGAGCTACAGCCCCAGTGGCTGACCTCAACACCTTCACAAAATGGCGAATCCGCTCTTGTGGACTGAAACAAAGTTGGGTGGCATACCTGGATAATGCACGAAACTTCGCCTCATATGCACTAACTGACATCCTACCTTGCTCTAGGCTCAAAAACTCATCTCTTTTCCTATCCCTCAAAGTCCGGGGGATATACTTCTCCATAAACAAGCTAGAGAATGATGCCCAAGTCATAGGTGGTGCCTCTGTTGGTTGACACTCAACATGTGAACGCCACCACATTTTGGCGTTCCCTTGAAACTGATAATTCACAAACTCAACACCAAACCGTTCTACTATACCCATCTTGTGTAGTAGCTCATGACAGTCAACAAGAAAATCGTAGGCATCCTCAGATTCAGCACCCTTGAAGACTGGAGGTTTCAATTTCAAGAACTTATCAAAAGTTCATCTTTGATCATTTGTCATTATAGGCCCTGTAGTCAGACGAGGAAACGTGCCTATTTCCAATGAGGCATCCATGCGGGGTGCCATACTAGCTGCATGTTGTACCTCCGGAACCGGAGGTGTTGGTGCAGAAAACACTGGAGGTGCTCGCCCTCGATCGGATAACTCGCTAAGGTAAGCAAGAACCTGATTGATCATTTCTGGGGTAGGTTGGGGTGGCAATTCTTCATTCTGTACTTGTTCATTCTCCCCTTCCTCACCCTCTCTTACTACTTCCTCAGTCGATGGAGGAGTCACCGCCCTAGCATCAGATGGGCTAGGTGCTTGTCCTCTTCCTCTAGAGGACGTCCTCCCACGACCTCTACCACGGCCTCTTGCCACTGTTCCTCTCCGAGCTACAGCCCCAGTGGCTGACCTCAACACCTTCACAAAACGGCGAATCCGCTCTTGTGGACTGAAACAAAGTTGGGTGGCATACCTGGATAATGCACGAAACTTCGCCTCATATGCACTAACTGACATCCTACCTTGCTCTAGGCTCAAAAACTCATCTCTTTTCCTATCCCTCAAAGTACGGGGGATATACTTCTCCATAAACAAGCTAGAGAATGATGCCCAAGTCATAGGTGGTGCCTCTGTTGGTTGACACTCAACATGTGAACGCCACCACATTTTGGCGTTCCCTTGAAACTGATAATTCACAAACTCAACACCAAACCGTTCTACTATACCCATCTTGTGTAGTAGCTCATGACAGTCAACAAGAAAATCGTAGGCATCCTCAGATTCAGCACCCTTGAAGACTGGAGGTTTCAATTTCAAGAACTTACTGAAAAGTTCATGCTGATCATTTGTCATTATAGGCCCTGTAGTCAGACGAGGAAACGTGCCTATTTCCAATGAGGCATCCATGCGGGGAGCCATAGTAGCTGCATGTTGTACCTCCGGAACCGGAGGTGTTGGTGCAGAAAACACTGGAGGTGCCTGGCCCTGATCAGATAACCTGCTAAGGTAAGCAAGAACCTGATTGATCATTTCTGGGGTAGGTTGGGGTGGCAATTCTTCATTTTGTACTTGTTCATTCTCCCCTTCCTCACCCTCTCTTACTACTTCCTCAGTCGATGGAGGAGTCACCGCCCTAGCATCAGATGGGCTAGGTGCTTGTCCTCTTCCTCTAGAGGACGTCCTCCCACGACCTCTACCACGGCCTCTTGCCACTGTTCCTCTCCGAGCTACAGCCCCAGTGGCTGGCTCAGACGCTTCTTGTCTTGCCGGTGTCAGTGTTGGTGCAGTCGTTGCTCTAGTTCTAACCATCTGCGAAATAGAGTGAAGATGGTCAGATACCAATTTGTATCACCTAGATACCAATTGGATCCAAGTAATAGCACGAAAGAAAGAAAGAAAGAAAGAATGGAATTTTCCTAAAGTCTTATAGCCTCTCAAAGAAAAGTAAAGGCGTCCCCCTACCGTTCCTTAAGACTCTACTAGACTCGTTCTTGTGTGATGAGACCAACGAACCTAATGCTGTGATACCAAGTTTGTCACGATCCAAAACCGAGCCGCGACTGGCACCCACACTTACCCTCCTATGTGAGCGAACCAACTAATCTAAACCCCAACATTTCAATATAATATCAACAGAAAGTAATGCGCAAAACTTAAACTCATTAATAAAAACCAATTCAATAAATTCTAAAATTCAACATCTATTGTTCCCCAAAATCTGGAAGTCATCACCACAAGAACATCTATGATCAAATTACTAAACTAAGAGTATTCTAAGAAGCTAAAACAAGTAAAACCTAGTCCATGCCGGAACATCAAGGCATCAAGACATGAAGAAGAAGATCCAGTCCAAGCTAGAAGCATTAGCTCACCCTGAAGATCCGGTGTGACAAAGACTGGCTAGAATTGCGATTGAGTTGAAGACGACGGTCCGTTTGCTGCACTCCACAAGTAAAAAGGAAGTAAACATAAAAGTAGGGGGTCAGTACAAACCACAAGTACTGAGTAGGTATCATCGGCCAACTCAAAATAGGAAAAAGTATATATCAGATAATATCATAAATCAACTACAATACTCAACATGTAGCAACAACAAGTACTATAATCATTAATAAGTACCACCAAGTTCACACATGAGGACTCAAGCCTCAATATCATACTCATTTGGGAATTAGGTTCATTAGATTGAGTATATTAACATCTTTCAAGATTTATTATCTTTATTCCTCTCGTGTCGGTACGTGACACTCCGATCCATATACTATCCTGGTGTCGGAACGTGACACTCCGATCCATATTCTATCCTGGTATCGGAACGTGACACTCCGATCCATAATCTATCCTGGTGTCGGAACGTGACACTCCGATCCATAATCTATCCTGGTGCCGGAACGTGGCACTCTGATCCCCTAATTCTACGTGTCGGTTTGTGATACCTGATCCCCTAAATCTACGTGTCGGTTCGTGAAACCCGATCCCCTAAATCTACGTGTCGGTTCGTGACACCCGATCCCCTAATTCTACGTGTCGGTTCGTGACACCCGATCCCCTAAATCTAAGTGTCGGTTCGTGACACCCGCTCCACTAATCTCATTCTATCGACTCATCAATCCTTCTTTTATACCAAGGCATCATCAATCTCATTACTTTAGTTCATCAAGCCTTCTCTTATACCAAGGCATTATCAATCTCATTACTTTAGCTCATCAAGCCTTCTCTTATACCAAGGCATCATCATTAACAAGAGATTAGGGTTTTCAAGATTTAGGATTCAATAGCTTCATCATGCTTATTTTATCACAATTATATAATCACATTCATGCAAGCGTACAATTAAGCATATAGCAGGGTTTACAATACTAACAATACATATCATTCGCTATTAAGAGTTTACTACGAATAGCATAAAAACCATAACCTACCTCCACCGACGAATTCGTGATCAAGCAAGCAATTTCCCAAAGCTTTGTTCTTCTTCTCTTCCTGTTCGTTCGTTTTCTTCCTCTCTTGTTCTTTCTATTTTTCTTATTCAAACCCTCTTTCTTTTACCCTAATTAGCATATAATTAAGTATAAAAGATGATGAATTAACCCATTAATTAATTCAAGGTTGTCTTCTTTAACCTCCAAGTAGTTAAATTATTAAAATTAACCCACTAAATTTATAATTATAGCAAGAATAGTCCAAAACGCCCCTTAGAATATTTACAGAAATCTGACCCAGCCTGGGATTACGCAGCCTGTAAAGGCCCGTCGTGCCTGCGACGGTCCGTCCTGCTGCTCCGTCACAGAGTTCATAGACTCAATTCCACTAAGGGGTCTGTGACGGCCCGTTGTGCCCACGACGGTCTGTCCTGCCATTCCGTCACGAAGTTCAGAGAGTCGATTTCAGTACCCAAATTTCAGAATTTCTACGTGTTTTGAAACGAGACCCCCTCGACGGTCCGTCGTGCGCATGACGGTACGTCGTGGGGTCCGTCGTCTCAGCTAGTTTTTCCAGAATAAAATCTGCTGCTCTACACGACTAAACAGGTCGTTACACATACTTGATGTAATTGTAGGTGCAAGAGTAATAAAGGAAACAAAATATACTACTAAGAAATAGAAAGAAAGACGGGGAGATTTAGAAGAAAAAAAGGATGATCTATCAACTAAAACGCAATTAATTACTAGAGTAAAATCTAAAGGTGAAAGAAATTTCATTCATAAAAGTGAAGACTTACCCAAATAATCAAGAGCGTTAAATTAAACAGATGTAAGGGTTTCCCAAATTCACGAACTAGCCTTACCATTAAATGTGCATTCAAAAACCAACCCCCTAAGAAAAATCCTAGTTTCTTCTATTTATAAAAGTAGATAAAAAAACCTAAGCTAGTTACAATAATAATCTTGAGCTAAAACGAAGAAAAGGCTAGCCTATTAATTATTTAAAATGTAGTAACCTCTTGCTTAATTTTCATTTTAGTGTATTTTAAACCTTTTATGATTGTTTTATTAATCTTCTAAGGTATCCAAATTACTTCGAATCGACTTCATCAGTAATATATAAAGGAAGGGAAAAGAGAGGAGTTGTTACTTGGCTGACTGACACATCTTGCATGAGAAGAAGAGATATAAGAACGTTCGAAAAGAGAGCTGGTACAGCCCACATGAATGGAGGAGAGTAATATTCAGCCGCGAGCAAGGAGGCAACACAGTTAGAATATATTTTATAGTTAGGGTTAATAAAAGTGGGCTTTACCCTAATTAGATTATGTTGGGCTTGGGCCAAAACTTTATTTTCATTTTTTATAATTAATTAGATTGTCTATATGTACCCAAAAAAAATCTTTCAAAAAAGGATTTTCGGTGTAATTTAGGGAGTATAAAAATATCAAATATGGTAAAGAAATGTCAATAACGTTATATTTTCCAAATAGTTAAAATACGAAATTGCCATGATTTTCGTGAGTTTCTCATATACAAAATACCTTCATCCCACTTAACAACTACTAACATGCAGATGGTCTAGGAATATAAGAAATTCAAAATTTCATTTATAGTATATTATGAAAAGAGATTTATTGCTAACCAAAGATGAAGTAATCCTGAAGAGTTTTCTAGCTCCTCTAAAAATTTGAGAACAATATGAATCGAATTTGTTCATTCTCTCAATGAACTCCCAGTATGCATAATAACCAACGATGATTTACTCTTTATATATAAAACTCTAATACACCGAATCAAGAAAATCTAAAGAAATTATGTCCCCCTAATTATTAGACGGTATTCCTTGAAAGACTGCTCATGTTCAAGTACTTATGTCACAAACATAAGAATGTGCAAACAAGTAAAAGTAGATGTGGACGATAGTTTGATGCAAGGTCTCCAACTTATCGACTATACCTTCAACCTTCTTTTAGCAACACAAAAGGAAATACGTGAATCAAATTAGGAGGGAACAAAATTATCATCTTGAGAAAATGGTCCACATTCTTTTTCATCATTAGCTAAAGGGAATATGAAGAATTCTTACCTTAACTATATTTCCATCTAAAGTATGGGCGTATCTACTTTCTATAATCAAGACTATTTAAGTAAGAAAATTGTATTACAAGTTAAGGAAAATGAGTCTTTAATGGAAAAGAAGTAAATTTCAAAGAATTTACTATTTTGTATGGTCATAGTAATTTCACAATATCGTTATAACAATAAATATTTAAAAGTGCAAAGAAATATAGTTGAGATGCTTCCTCATGAATATACTAACAAGGTATTGGGATAACTCAAAAGATAAAAACATTTAAATTAATTGATGACAAAGAATGGGAGCAAAAAGGAAGAACTCCTAGATTAGCATAATGGAATATAAGAATGTTAATTAAGAGTTCTTTAAGTTACAACTTTATTGGAAATGTCAAGAAAAAGAAATGTTAATTAACCTTTAAAATGAATGTAAGAAAATATTGATAGATAAAGTAACATTCCAAAATGCTATCCTAGTGTCCTTCGCGACTTTCTTTCTCATAGCTACCACTTCTACAAGATTATCACTCGTTATCCCATAACTGGTTAATTCATCATAAAGTTGTTTAGCTAAAATGCCAAACTTCACCGTGTTTGACCCTTTTGAAAAGAGAGATTTCAACCCGTAGAACCAATCTATTCATGATTAGTAAAGAAAAACATTCCATTGAAATTGGCTGGAAAAGTTTTACATACACATTACTATATCATTGAGTTGTCAAGATCATAGTTATAGTTTAATAGCAAAAGAATGATTTGATTTTTTTGTAAAACTACAAAGTACAACTGGACGGAGTAGGGAGTGTATCAATTCCACTTCCTTCAGAAATATGTCAAATATGTCGAGTATAACAGGTGATACATCCATATTTTTGTGGACAGAATTTTGGCGATCACCTTACCTTTTTGTAAGGCAATTTGTCAAGATTTATGGTCAAATTTTTAAACATCATCATCAATTATGCTAATGATGTCTTGGTCAATATCATATTTTAGTAGTAAAAACATATTAATGTACAGTTGAGTCTAAGAGGCAGGATGTACACAAATCTTACCCCTTTGCAGAATAAAAAGATTTTTTGCTAATTGATCCACAATTCAAAACATGGTTTATACAAACCACTTTTGATGTCGGTTTTTCTAATAGTAAACATTTAGTATAAACTCACAAGTGAATTTGAGGAGTGTAAGAAAAAAATATGACAAAAAATAGCAATATAGAAAACAAATTTAGGTTTACACGTAGATATTCTTCAAGTGATTAGATAATATAGTCTTTGTTAAAAAATAAAATTAAAAATTGTAGGATGATATACATTTATACAGTAAATTCAACTAGTTTTTGTTGGTGAAATTTTAATATTACAATTTAAAATTAATTATCTTCAGGTAGAGACATGGATATATATTTTTCTTTCTTTAAGGTATTTAAGCTCATGAAAAGAACTATTTTAAAAAATCTAGCAATAATCTTCTTAATTTGTCCCCTCCAAACAACATACCGGAATTTCAAAGTACAACTAAATAAATACTGAACTAGAGTTGAATCCAGAACTCTATAATAAGTACTTTCTTTTTAACTCACTTTTATGCACTCTATATTTTCTAATACAAAAAAAAAAAAGTAAGATCATCACTATTTGTAGTAGAGAAATTCTTCCTTGCAATGAATAGGAAGATTATGAGGTGTAGTAAATTGGGTAGAAAAATGAAGTAGATCTTACATGAGAACGAAGACATAAAAAGATAAAAATGAGTGAAATAATAGAGTTTCAATGAGAAGTTATGGCCAATATGACTATCCATGTTCAATCACTATATAAAATGCAATTACTCTCAACATTGTGCTAACAAAGAAAGACCATCACTATTTATATGGGAGAAATTTTTTCTTGCAATGAATAAGAAGATTACGGAGTAGTAAATTGGTTAGATAAATGGCCTAGAGGTTAATTACATGAGTTTGAAGACATATAAATATAGAAAAACTATTGAAATAATGGATTTTTAATGGGATGTTATGGCCAATATGGTTGACCGCGTTCAGTCACTAAACAAACGACAATTACTCCCAACGTTCTCCTAACAAAGTAAGACCGTCCTTATTTATTTGCAATGAATAGGAAGAATACGCGATAGTTCATTGGGTAGATAAATGGCTTAAATGCTACATGAATTACAAAACATAAAGTATAAAATAATGAAGTTTCAATGAGAAGTTATCGTCATGGTTGACCACATTCATTTTCTAAACAAAAGATAATTATTCTCAACGTTCTGCTAACAAAGTAAAACCATCACTATTTATAAGGGAGAAATTCTTCCTTGCAATGATGAAAAGGAAGATTACAGGGGCAGTAAATATTAGGTTTTAGCAAAGTGCAAATAGGAAATGAGAAGAGAAAAATGAAATGAGGAGGAACCAATTTTGGAGGGAAAATGAAAAGTTATTTGCAAAGTGCAAATGAACAGTCATTTATCCCATATCGGTAGATGAAAGGAAATTGTTGTCCTTATATTAGGAAACACTTCCTTTACTTCTTAAAGGTTTGAGAAGAAGGTGCCCCCTGGCGCTGTCGTTGCTCGATCGACCTCTGCTTCGGCTTCCAATTTGGATTTGAACTTGACAAATCATCTGACCTTAATCAATTTATTTTCTCTCATAAAATAATTCAGAATGAGTTAAATAATAGAATTAATTTTGACGCAAAAAAATTTATTTGAAATTCACGTGCAACGGTCACAACTGTCTGATTTCCAAAAAAGATGTTAATTTTCTCAAAAGACACATATTTCCTTAAAGTTGTTATATTTTCCAAAAGACACAACTTTATGGGAAAAAGTTGGTCTGAACATACTTGTCTTAACAAACACGTTTCTTGCTGAACATGGCTATAAAAGGAAGTCATTTTTCATTTTTTCAAAAATTGGAAAAAAAATTTCTTTGCATATATTTTTTCTCATAAACATAGTGTCGATCAAGTGAGTCTGTGTGGCCTGTTACTGTTCTTACGTTCGCTGAAGTTATAGAAGTTTGAGGTACCACTACTTCTATAACAGGATAAATCTGTTTTATCATGGGAGAAATTATCTGTAACCTCGGGTACAGTGGGGGGATTAAATTTTCTTAAATAGACACGGTAGTTTCAATAGACTCAGATTATAAGTTCATTCTGTCAATTTCATCTTCATTCTGTTTTTGCAATTTTGACTATACTTAATACATGTGATAACAGTAAATTGGGTGGATAAATGTCCTAGATATTACATAAATTATAAATCATAAAAAGATAAAAACAATGAGTGAAATAATGATGTTTTAGTGAGAAGCTATGGTCTTGACATATCATTTCAGTAACTAAACTAAAGACAATTACTTACAACGTTCTACTAGAAAGATTGGGCAATAGAGAATGATATGGTAGGAGACAATTTAATAATAACTATTATTAAAATGATCAAATGTACTAAAAAAAATTGAATATCAGTTTTTCCTATAAAAAAAAGGAGGTTGATGCAGATCATGTATCAAACTATTGTTCACATTATCAACCGAATTATGTTAATTCAATTATGTGACCTTTTTTTCTTCAAAATTAAACATAAAATGTTGATATTAAAAAAGGCACATGACAAGGGTTAGGAGATTAATTATAGTCTTTGATCTACATTGATAATAAATTACGATATTACCTTTTTGTTGTCAACTTTTAATTAAAAAATTTATATATATATATATATATATAAATATATATATATATAAATATATATATATATATATATATATATATATATATATATATATATATATATATATAATTTCACCCTCATATTGCTATTAATGAAAATTATAAACACTGGATAGTAATGAAGAATAAATTATGCATTTGAAGAGAGATTGTAAATAATCTTACAGACTCATTGAGAAATAATGATCATAATATACAAAGAGTTGCTAGTTGAAGAATCTTAGTAATTATGTTGATTGACTAGCAGAAGATTCAATTTATTGGAGAGGGTTCGACTTCTACTTTGTAATCCCCTCCTACATTTTCACTTTCTCTAACCCTAATTTTATTTTATTTTATTTTTTAAAATAAAGAAGAATTTCTAGATTGGAAAGACACCAACAATAATATGATATTTTTCTCTTAGAATAAATACGCAATTTGCTTGTCAGAATTTATTTTTTCCTATGGAGATTTATTTTAGTGTACCAAGAAAATAAATATGCAACATAGATTTGGACAATGAAAGTAGAAACAACTAATGAAGAATTATTTGGAGCCGATTATTGAATCTAACAATAAATTAGTGATATTTATAATAAAAACATGAATTAGCTAGGAAATTCTTTATTAAAAAATCATATAGCAAATAGTATTATTTTACAATTTTTCCCTGTGTCGTGGCAAGTCATTGCCTTGAAAGCGATTTTGGCTTGACTTCGATGCAAATCGTTATAGCCGGTCACTCCCCAAGGTTTCATAGTTACTCTCAAACACGTGCACTCGTGGCTAAGAGTTTGGGGGATGTGCAAACCCAAATGCCCAAAAATATTCAAAGAATATGATGAAAGGAGGGAAATTCTTTTTTCTTTTTCGTTATGGTTGATGCTGTATTTTTTATGCTCACAAATTGTCATTCTTATATAGATATTTCAAGAGGAGGAGTTTCAAATAGAAGTTGAAGTCGTCACGAAAAGATTTTACACTTTTAAGTTAAAATTTTGATTTTTTTTTTAGTCTTAATTATAGTTATAATGTAATTTGATGCTTTAATCATTTTATATTAAAATGTGATTATTTTATTTCGTTTAGATTAAAAAATTCATTAATTAATTAATATTACTTCGTCCTATTTAATTTCTTCACAAATTACATCCAAATTTGGCTAAGTCTTTAATTAGCTTGGCCCTATTTGCAATTTTTAATGATATTTCCTAGTTGTCATTCTATTACCTAACCTTAAACACATTTTTGGGCCCTGCATTCAACACAAATAATTTCCTAGCCCACATTTTTAATTGGAAAAATAACTTAAATACACAACTATAATTTTTATATTCTCTAATTTTCCCTACTTTTTTTAAATATTACATAATTCCCTTTTTTTTTATTTTAGTGTAAGTTTTTAGATACATTACATTCTCTCTCCTATAATACACATTTACCCATTTTAATGCCTATTTTTTCTCCATTAAAACACTCAACCTCTTAAATCAGTTTTTAATTTTAAATTTTATCCATTTAAACACTCAACCTTTTAATCAGCTTTTTTATTTTGAATTATTAAATTTAATTAATTTTAAATAAAAGACCAAATTTTGAAATTTTGAATTTCAAAATTCAAAAAATTTGAAATTTTGAATTTCAAAATTCAAAAAATTTGAAATTTAAAAAAGTAAAAATTTCAGGAAGCAGGACAACTTCCATTAACTTCTACCGTTTTGTTCTTACTCCATCAAGTTTCAGTTCTTTTTTTTCCATAATCATCTTCATTCTTCTTAACCCAACATATTTCATTCTTTTCTTCTTTTTATTCTTAATCCATCATCGTCTATTTCTTCCTAATCTGTAATCGTTTGAACCCAGCATCTTTTTATTAGTAATCCATCATCAATTCGTATATTCTTCTCTTTTTTGTTTTTGTTATTATTAATTCGTATATTCACCATGTGATATTTTGGTACTTAAAACTGTTGTTAAAATTAGTAAAAATATTAAGGAATCAAGTGTGCTTGCTGATACATTTGAATAAGTGTGTATAATGTTTTAGATGGTGAATTGATACATGAATTTGTTGTGTATCATAATATTTTATATGTATCATGAAGTTTTGAAAATTGTTATAATGTATCATTCAATAAGTTTAGTAAATGCGTCATCAACTGTGCTTGATGATACATATAGAATCAGTGTGTACAGTATTTAGTCAATGAACTGATACATGTAGTAGATATGTATCACATGTTTTGCATTTAGTATGAATTTCTGAAAACTGATATCATGTATCAGTAAGGTATTAGTTGTTTAGTTGATGTACTGATACATGTTTTGAAAATTGTTATAATGTATCATTCACTAAGTTTAATAAATGCGTCATCAACTGTACTTGATGATACATATAGAATCAGTGTGTATATTGTTTAGTCGATGTTTCTGATAGATGTATTAGATATGTATCACATGTTATAATGTTTTAGTTAATTCACTGATACATGTAGTAGACATGTATCACATGTTTTTCATGTAGTATGAATTTCTGAAACTGAAACCATGTATCAGTAAGTTATTAGTTGTTTTATTTAGTATTTATATTTCAATATCGTTATAATTTGCTGTTTTATTTTCAAATTGCAGCCACTGAAGTACAAAATTAAAAAGATACCAACACATCCCATAGGGTTTGCTCTCAATTTTAACAACAATTTCCTAAAGGACAGGAATGTGATCAAATTCCAGGGGGGAGGAGTATCTTCAGCAGACTGATTATGCAAGGAAATTGTACTGCATATATTCTTCTCTTTTTTGTTTTTGTTATTATTAATTCGTATATCCACCATCTGATTTGAAATTAATATCCGATTACGTGCTGATTTTATGGTGATTAATGATTTGTTACCTTAAATTAAGCTGTTTTAGTAACAACATTAATTGTACCGTTTTTTCCCCATTTTTTTCTCAACAGTTTAAACTTATCATGTATCATTTACCATATATTATTAGAGTCTAAAGTATCACAGAACAACAAATTTAAGGGATTTTTTGTAAATACTAAATTTGTCGAGACAGAATGTAATTATTAAATTACACTATGGGATTCCTTAAATTTTTACTTTTTAATTCCCTAACTGACCCATTTGCATTCAGAAAGTGTTGATAGATCAAAATTCAATTCCTTTACCTTGCATCCCAGCCCATACCTAAGAACCCGACCCAACCTTTCTTCTTCAACAAAAACCAAACGGTGTCGAGAAGCAGCGACAACATGCGTGAGCAACACCACCGACGTCTGCACGCGCCTCATGCGAGGGTGAGTTCACGAGGGCAGCAACAATATCTTCAAACGACGCCTTTTCCGTCAAAATACACGAAAAAGAAGATGTGTTTATCTTTCCGGTGTTGACGTCTTCCGCACCAGTACATTTATATAGTAGATCAGTTTGCTCTTCAATCCTTCAAGCTGTGACTGGTCGTCTTTGCTCGCTTGGAGATAAAGCCAGATAGCACTCAAGAACGATCGATCCAAGCCCTCCACGCTGCCCCTATTGACTGAATTTTGTGCGGGTTTGGTTTGAATTCTTGTACAATCCAGCTGTTCTTCATCCTTGGAAAATTTGAATTGAGACTTTATTCTAGGGTTTCAATTCTGCCCTTGTTCTCACCCAAAATAAACCTTTTTCCCCCACTATATAAACGTCTTTCTCATCATCTAAAGGGGGGGAATTTTTTTAGTCGAAAATTTTAGAGAAATATTGACAGATACTTCAAGCAAAGACTAAGCAAAGGAAAATATAGTGAGACATTCAAAGCGGAAAACTTAGTTTTGGTCGGAGTATCACACTTTTTATTTCGTTTTGAATCTGTTTCTCTCAAGTTCCTCCGTGTCTGAGGCTTTGCACAGAATTCTGGTTGATCGTATGTGTTCAAGTTTCCATCTGTTTGTAAAAGTTGTTATTCATCCTAGCTCGTAACTGTCTCCACTTCGCTGCCCGGAAAGAGGTGATTTCTCTTCTTGATTTCAGTTTAATTAGTTTTTTGTTGTTCTATATTTATATTGAAGTGTCTTTGATGGCGTTTTAGTTTCAGTATTAAATCAGCTTATTGACTCCCTTTGTGTTGCTTTATGACTTGTTCTTGTTAGATTTCAGAAGTGTTTGGTATTTGGATGTTATAATGATTTGTTTATTTCATCATAGCTTGTACAATATTTCGCTATGAACATGGGGGAAGTTGTTTAAGCCTAATTTAGTTTCATGGAGTCGATTATGATCTCTTCTTCATTTATTATCAGAACCTTTCATTTCGGATCTATGTTATTGATTTAGCTTAGGCTTAATCTTGTTAGAGCTACTGTATGAGGGTTCTTTTAGTTGATTATACGTTTAAGCTCATGGATTGATTTTTATGAGTCTCCGCCTTTCATTATACTCGCCATAGTGTAATATGATGTCCAGTATTTCTTGAGCCTTAGTTGTTCGAGTTCTAATCAATTTAATATGTGTGATAGAATAATGATTTGTTCTTATTTTGTTCATGTAAGATTACTTTTAAATGATTCTGAAATCTAAATGTTCTGTTAAGAGAACATATTGTTGTTATTTGCTCTCATTTTGATTGTTGGTTGAGCTATTTGGAAGGATATTCCTATCATGTTATCTATTCTAAAAATGGTCATAATTCATTCTCCTTTTCCATGATTTTTTTGGTTTTGTTGTTTGGTTTTGGTTAGATTAATCTGTCCGGCACTCGATTAATTTAAAGTTATTCTCTTATAGTTTTTATGAGCGTAATTGTTAGTCATAAACTAGGCTAGTTTGTGGTACATCTTCTATATTAAGGTGATTATGATCTTAAATTCAACATTGTTAATGGCCCTCACCCTTGCTTATTATGCCTCTACTTTGTTTTTGTTTAGTTAAACAACATGTACTTCAATTGAATTTAATGTTGACTCACAATTGTTTGTTGTAAAATGCATGTGATCGGTGGTGGAATTCCATTCGGACACAAATGCTTCTTCATTTGCATCTACATTGGGTCACAAAATCCCAATAGCGTTATCTCTTGAGTCAGTCGGTCAATGGAAACAAGGAACAGGTCCCCAAAAGTCGATGCATAGGTTCATTTAGTCAAACATGTACTTCAGTTGAATTTAATGTTGACGCACAATTGTTTGTTGTGAAATGCATGTGATCGGTGGTGGAATCCTATTCGGACTCAAATACTTCTTCATTTGCATCTAGATTTGGCCAGAGAAGCCTATTAACGTTGTCTCTTGCATCAGCCGATACATAGAAGAATCGGATGAGAATTGGAAATATTGTCAAATTTGTATTTTTGTTATTTTGGGGTCTAAGCCCTTGTCTTCTGCTATTATCATTACCATGTTAGAATTTTAGGAAAAGTGGAAGATGGTCCTAAGGCCCAAAGATATAAATTTCAAAATTTTAGCTTGGGATACATACAAAGGTGGCAAGAATTCGGCCTTTGGCCCAAAACAAAAAGAGGTCCAAGTATTGGCCCAGACACACAGAAATAAGACTTGGGCTCAACTCTGTCTTCCTATTTACATCACCGAATATAATTACTTGTCAATATTTGTCGTACGCCTTAAGGTCGAAAATTTCAAATCCTCGAAGGACGTCCATTTCGTTAAATAATTTAACTAAAATTCGTCAATTTCAAAAGAACTAAAAAATAAAATTATTTTTTCAAGAAAATATCCCATTTAGTAGGGTAATATTTCCATTTTCCTTTTTAAAATGATTCTAACTATATAAAAAATAGTTCAAATTTTCTATTTATTCTTTTTAACCAAACAAATTAATTATTGGATAACCACATTAGTGGATAATTTAGGTGCCTTTAAAACCTTCCTAAAATACTTATTAGAACTCTGAATCCCCTCAAATATTTTAAATTGATTCCCTACTTTAATCTATTGAAACCCGTTTTTTCTTAATTTTTCTATAAAAATTAAGTGATGACTCTATATCAGTCTTAATAAATATTTTAAAAATAAAATAGTTCCTGTAATGCATTTTAAAAAGATAAGGCTATCATTTTTAGTATACACTACTTTATAATTAGCTATTAACTCACCTTACATTCATATAATGTTGAAACCATCAGAATGTCCTTTCTGCTTCTTTTCAAGATATAGTTTCCTTGTGTGAACTATTTTGGGTTGAGAACATCGAACTATTTTATGCCTTGGTTTCCTCTCGGCTGCACAAAATATATAGTGACATCTAAAAAGGGCTGAGTGCCCTTATCAATTCAAATACACTGACATCACCAATTTTTAACCTATTGTCCCGCACCAATGACTTCCAAGTTAAGCGAATTCTTCCTTCTGATATCCCCATGTCATATTTAACAGACCAAGATATTCTACTAGCAGCACGAAGCACTAAATCACCACACCAATCCCGAAAATAATTCCAAGCAAATACAAAATATATGAGCTGCCAAAAGAGATGGAGACGATAATTTGAGTATAACAACATCCATCCATATTGTAAATTGAGTATAACAACATTCAATCAGCGGATGAGATTGTTCCTCCGTTAATTAGCATCTCGACTTAGAGCTCTGAGTATGAAAAAATCTTTGATTAGGGGAACTTTCTCCGTATGAGACTCTGTAGTGTGAATTTCTTATAGGTTGATAGCTAGAATTAATATAATATTTTTATTTTGTATTAAGTCTAACTGTAACGTTTGATAGATGGAATTAATATAATGTTTGTTTGTAGTTTAGCATTAATTGCAATTGTTTCACAGCACAACCATTATAGAAAAAGTGGTAAAAATATTCTGATCTACAACTTCACAAACTGAGATAGAGAAATACTGTATACTATACAGTTACGTTGTTATCTACATTTTGTTTAAGTTCCATTTTCATATACTCTCCTATCTCAATGTATGTGACTTACTTTCCTTTTTAGTTAGTCCAGTAAGAATGATTCATTTTTATATTAAGTAAAAGTTTAGCTATAAAAATATCTATTTTATCTTTAATGAAATAATTTACATTCACACAAATTTCTATCATTCATTTTGGACGACAAGTTTTAAAAGTATTCATTTCTTTCTTATTATTCGTGTCGAGTCAAATTATCTCACATAAAATGGAACAAAGGGAATAATTTACAATAATTTATCATGGAACAATTAATAAATGTATCATATATATATATATATATATATATATATATATATATATATATATATATATGTGTGTGTGTGTGTGTGTTTCATAATGTTTACAAAATGAAGTCCTTACTAATAAACTTTCTTACACAATTAATAATAGTCAAATACAAGTCGAAGAACTTTAGCTAAAAGTGTTGTAAGGAATGAGGTGTTGGGATCTTCTAAACTTGAAAAACACAGGCAATAGCATGACCCTGAATCAATTTGCAGCGGAAAATCTCACCATTAGTTATCTTGTTATGAGTTATAAATTCATCCCATCCATTTTTTATGATAACCCTTGGCATAGTATACACTTTTTCTGCTTGCCAATATTTTTTTCCTTTTTTATTAATTAGTCTCATTTTCTTCATATTATTAAGCCTGTCCTTCTGGCGAATCCCATTGGAATAGTCTAATAAACATATTCATCAAGCAAGTTGTAACACTCTTGGATTTTTTTTGAATTTAGACTCAACCATTCATCATAGTGAGTGAGATCTTACTAAGAAAATACAAATTTCTCAAGTATTAAGGCCAGTTCCCTAGATTTAGCACCTTGAGTTCCAATGAAAATTAAATTGGATATTGCAAAATATGAAATTTTGCAAGTTAATCTAAGTATGAGTCTTGGGTCAACTTCAAATGACCACAACACATAGTACAAGATGAGTTAGGTGTGCTAAACGATACCATAGGAAATTATCTTTCCAACGCCGCTGAGTTTGTTAATTTTGAGTTTGGATGAGTGAGATATGATCTTTTGAAGTTAGGTTATCCAGTTAAGGAAAGTTAGCCGAAAATAGTGAGGAGTATTTTTGTCCTTTCCTTACCGAATCAGATTTAATTTATTTTTATTTATATTTTAGGGGTATAGTCCTTTTAGTTTAAGTTTCATAATCCTAATATACGCCTATGGATTTAGTTGAGAGTTAAAGAAGAGACAACAAGAGAAAAGAAGAGAAAAGAGGAAAAAAAGAGTAAAGGATGAACGCGTTCGTCGACGTTCTTGATTTTAGTTACCGATTTTTGCCATGGATTTAATCCCTAAGAGGTATGTAATCTTCCATAGTGATGGAATAGCTCACCCACACGCCAATTGTTTACATCCCTAATATATTCAAATGGTGAAAAAAAACGTCATTGTGACTCGAAAAATTATCAATTAACTCAATTTTAAGGAAGTTAAAGGATAAACGAATTTTACAGAAGTCTCCACCTACTTATAGGGAAAAGTAGGAAACCAAATCAAGTGATCTACGTAACTATTAGATTCTAGGTAAGGGTTCATGTTATTTCGAAGGAAAGGTGTTAGGCATCATTCGAAATTCACAAATGTGAGTCCCGACTTAATTCATTTTTTTAAAAGTAAGAAAGAGTTAAAAACAAGATACAAGTAAAACAAATATACAATGTAAACAAGCAATAAAGTAAAATAAGAAAATAAGAGAAAACCTAAATTTGCATATCGTCGATAGTATACAATAATAGATGAAACATTATTCGAACAAATTCGAACTTTGTTCGAATAGCTTCAATGGGAAGCGACTGCAGGGTACCTCTAAAGACACTTGGTAAAAGTATTAGTATCAAATTAATTATGAATAAAAATGAATAACTTAAACAATAACTTCAAAATAAAAATCCGTCTTATAAACATGAAAGTCCTTAGAAATCGATCATAATTTCTTCATCAGCCAATTTAACATGCAAAAATATAAACTTAAACTAAATTTTCATCTTTTAAAATGTAGAGGTATCCAAATTCGACAAAGAGATTTTCTCATTGAGAAAATTTTGTTTATGCCAAAAATTTGTAAACCTGCATCTAAAAGATCACTTTAGTTTAAAAAATGCAATAAACAAAAGAGAAAAATCAATCCATTCAATAGTAAGGCTAAGAAAATAAACAAAATAAAAGATAATAATTTAAAAATAATTACTGAAAAGCCTTTAACTTGGTAATAATGCATTGTTTTGGGGTTGTTTTTATGATTGCTGCTGGAAACGAGGAAGCGTGGAGGCTGGTGGTGTTTTGGGTTCTGCTTGCTAGTGGAGATATGGTTCGACGGAGATGGGTTATTCGGCTTTGGATGGTGACAGAGAAGAAGCTGGAAAGTGGGGTATTGGGGAGAAGAGGAGAGGTATGGCGGTGATTGAAAACAGAGAAGGAAAGCGGCTGTGTTGTTTGTAAGCTCGGAGTTTGCTGGAGCTTATGCTCTCCGAAAACAATGGAAAAACGTTCACCGAAAAATTTGGTGTGGCTTTGATATCATTTCTAAGCTGCTGGCTGGTGGATATTTTGAAACAGTGAAAAGAAAAATAAAATGGCTTGGGGTCCTAGGTTGCTGAAGCTTCGCCAGATTCCATGGAGGTGGTCGCCGGAAAAGGAAAGGAAAGGAGACTCTTTTTTAAGATTTTACTAATCTGGAAACTCTCCAATTCTGAAAATTATTTTATCACAATCTTTACCTAGTGAGTCAATTATTTTTTATATAGGAAATTGTTAAAAATGGGCCTAAATTAGGGGCTCGAGATTGTGGCTAAAAATTATGAGCAACTTTACATAGGAAACACAATACTCATATTTGTATGTTGTAGCAAAGGTTGCATAATTGCGCTCTATAGCAAATATAAATATGTATAATTCTATATACATATACAAAGAAACCAATTGTATTATACATATACCAAAGAAAGCAGCTGTATACAGATCAATTGTATAATTTGTATATGTATAAAACGCAAAAGAAAGAAAGACAAAACAAATATATATGCATTTGCAAGTGTATACAAGTTCCTCTCATTTTAAACTAATAGAAACACAATTTATACATTTCGTTTCGATTTGTATAAGCGATAGAGGCGAGGGTGGCAAGCAACATTTGGGAGAGGAGAACGAAAATATATGGATATACAATTTTTTCTTGCTTTATACAACCAAAACACATATTATACACTTATGTTTGTATAAAAGTTAGAAAGAGCAAGCGAGAAATGAGCGAGAGAGGGAGAATGACGAGCGAGATGTTGAGAGAGAGATGACTGACAAACAGTTTGCTACAGGGCACAATTATATCAAAGTGTGGTTATATTAGTTAATTTGATTTATTAGTTTGCCATTATACAATTTTCTCAAAATTTTTGGTTTGTTTGAAAGTGGGTTATTTCTCTTCAATGTCTAAGTTTTTATAAGGGTAAATCACATAAATGTACCATATTTAAAAAATACTTACCATTTATGTCAATATAATTTTACTACAACATAACAATTTTTAATTATTAAAAAATTATACAGTTAATCTTCCTTCGCTCTTTCTCTTCCCTTTTTCTCTACCTCATAGTTTTTTCATTCTCTATCAATCCTCCTCTCTTTTTTTATTTGAAATTTTCATTTAAACAATAATTTTTAAATTAGTTTTTTCCATATTTCACTGTTTTATTCAAAAACACGACAAGAAAAGGAATAGAATAAACATTAAATTGTATAATTTCATCTCAAATAGGAATTTCAAAATTTTAAAATTATAGAAACAAGAGTTTATCATCGAATTAAATTTTACGAATTTGTGATTAGTTTGGATAAGTTGTTCCTGCAAATGTCGTTTGGAGTTTGTATCTCAATTTTAAGAGGGTTTTGTTAAGTTTATAATTGATTTTCGATAAGATTATAATTTATTCATGAATTATACAACTTTGGTTCAATCAATAGATTATTGTATTGTCTTTCGTTAGTTATGTTTCCATTTATTATTATTTTCTCTTCTAATTTAACTTTAATATTGTGTATTATAATTTTAATGCAAATTTAGTTCATTTTGTAGTTTATTATTTTTTATTGTTAGATTACTTGTTTAATTCATTATTGATATACGTTTAATTCACTCTATAGATCAATGTCTTGTATTTCACTGGTTACAATTTTTATCTATGCTTAATTCAACTTTAATTGAGTATTTGTGTATGGAATTTTAATACAAGTTAATTCAATTTGGATTTTATTGGTTGATTTGTAATGATTGAATTACGTCTTTAATTCATTATTGATACAAGTTTTGTTCAATTTACAAATCACATAATGCTCTTTCATTTGCTACATTATGCATTCATGTTTAATTCACTTCTAATTCAACTTTGATATGTCTGTAATTTTTTTTATTCAAGTTTAATTCATTTGACAATTTATTATTTTTCTTCATTTGTTACAATTAGATTACTTGTCTAATTAATTGGTTATCTTAGTGATAAAAGCAAAGATAATCTATGAGATACATACTATATAAGTTTTATTCATGGATAATATGAGTTTAATTCAGTTTATACATTGTTGTCTTGTCTTTTGTTAGTTACGTTTTTCAATCATTCTAAATTCTCTTCTACTTCAAATTTAATATTGTGTAATACAATTTTAAAGCAATTTAACTTATTTTGCAAATTTTTGATTTATTTTCTAGTATTGGATTACTTGTTTAATTCATTATTAATACAAATACATTGTGTGTAATACATTTTTAATTCAAGTTTAATTCAGTTTCTAATTTATTGTGTCTGTTCATTTGTTACGATTCAATTATTTACTTAGTTATTTAATTAATAAATTAATAATACAAATTTTAGTCATTCTATGAATTATTGACTATTTTACGAAATAAAGTAAAACGTGAAACAAAAGAAAAAAAGGTAATATAAAGAGAGGGAGTGCACGGTAAGAAAGAAAAACAGAAAAAAATAAAAAAAAAGTAAGAGAGGAAGAACAACAAAAAGAAAAAAGAAAAAAAATAATAAAATAATAGAAATAAAAGAGAAACAGCGAGAGAAAAAGAAATCAAATAATAATACAATATTATCTATATTGCTATAAATAATAATAAATAAAAAATATATCTTAAAAATATAATTATTTTAAAAAAAGGATTCACTCAACTAATTAATCCTTTTTATAACTATTATGTGTTGGGTTAATCTGCATTGCACTGTGTTGAATGAATCCATACTTTTTAAATTAGTTTGAACATAATAGAATTTAAGGATTTTTATTGGTGACACCTATCATTAATGGTATTGGGCGGTGGATCACACAATTTGTTTCTCGATTTTATGGTGATTATTAGTTTTTAATTAAAACAAAATAAAATAAATGATATTGCATATAAGTGGCGGCAACAGCCACTGGTACAACATTATTAAATTTCTTTTTTGTTGGTTAATTATACGAGCATTGTTTTGTTTTTTCTGGTATAAATGATAAAAGATAAAGAATTTGTAATTAATAAATAATATTGTTAATTAGGTCTATTTATTTGAAATTATTATTAAATTCTTAAATGTTTTATACATGTAAAAACATATGAAGACATAAATTGATATACTCCAATTGTAAAGATATACTCCAATTGTAAAGATATAAGAGCAGTAGATATGGAAGAAGTACGACAATGGATATTAAGTCTACTGAAGCCAGAACAAACACCTACAACAAGGGCTATCAGGAAAAATTTCATTTCTCAAAACTTGTTAACCAGATACTGCAAACTAATTGGACAAAAGTATCCAGACCATCTATGTTCAAAATGCAATGGCGAAGATAACTATGTCCCGGGAGTACAACTTGAATAAACAAAGAAGAAGAAGATAAGAAAAATAGTCATAAAAATATATGTAAATTAGTCATAATTATTGTCGGCCACATGTAAAAAGTAAAGGCCACTAAATAAAGTAGAAAATAGTATGTCGGCCATTTGGCCAAAGTTTATTTTGTTTTTTGTAAAAAAGTCATAAAGTAAATAGTGTCAGTGTACTATTCATGAATAGTAACCATGAATAGTAAGAGTCGATTCTTGTGTAAATAGTAAGAGTCAAGAATAGCGTGTAAATAGTAAAGGCCAATCGTCCTTTAGCAAGGATGAAAGGTCATTATATATGTCTATATAAAGGGCATTTGCCTTCATTAATAAAACAACCTTCTCCTAACTCTCTATTCTCTTCTTCTCTTACAATATAATCGCTTCCACCCCACATTGGTATCAGAGCTAGTTAATTAAATAAATATGGAAAACAAATCAACTATGTCGGAAGATCTACAAGAACAGGTATACCATTTTATATTCATGAGTAGCTAAATTAGATTATTCCTGAAAATCTCTTGTTAATTATAATTGTTTATCATGTCTGAATAATGTTCTAATAACCATATTTAGCAAGTTTGCTACAGAAATATTCTATGAATAAGTATGCCCAGACTATGCCATCCTAAGGTTGAAACCGGTAGGCAGAAAAGGCCGTTTAGGGGAGTAAACAAAGTTGAGGCGTTGTTAGGGTAACTAATCAAAAAGAAGAAAGCTGTAGTAGTGACCAGACGAGATGATTATTAAATCATTATTTTTGCATAATAAGCAAGTATAATTTATTAAGAGGTTGGAAGGAAGACACAAAAATTCCAGAGCTAGAAGGAGACGTTGGGAAACTCCAAAAAACCCATAACAACATTTGTTTAAATGCAGCTACAACCAGCACATCTACATCAGGACAACCTACAAAAAAGGAGGAGACTAAAATAAAATACACAAATACAAACTTGAATAAGTTATTCTCAAAACCATATACTCCTCAAAGTACCCAGAAAGATATATTCATACCACCACAAGTAAATACCTACAAAGCCAGCCTAGATTCAGAAAAACAAGCATATAACCATATTACCAGGATGTATATAGAAAATATATACAAAGTACAGACTTTTCTTAACCAAAACCCTAGAGCTAAAAATACGAGAAACCACTGAACAAGACTACATAACCCAACATCTACAAGGATATAATAATCTAGTTGCACAAACAGGAACAATTCCAAATCTAGTGGCAACTTGCTTCAATTATGGATTATTAAATACCGTATATACTATAGCTGAGAGGCAAGTAGCTAAAATACCCGAGCTATATAAGGCATTTCTACAATATAAAAGAATAACTAAAGGAACCTTATTTTTTATAAAGTTCTACTCAGCTACAGCAGAGATATTATATGACGAAGTCAAACCACCAATACAAGTTATCAAAATTGGACTTACTAGGGAAATGATAATCCCTGAAAAGATAGACACCCAGGAAGAAATAAAAAGAGTAGATATTTCAGAATTTTATGCAAATAAAAGAATTATTGGGCTTGCTACTATATTAAATGAGTTATCAAACAACTACCTAAATGAAAATGCAATCTGGAGCTATTACGACAGAGATCAAACAATGATATACTCCAATTGTAAAGATATAAGAGCAGCAGATATGGAAGAAGTACGACAATGGATATTAAGTCTACTGAAGCCAGAACAAACACCTACAACAAGGGCTATCAGGAAAAATTTCATTTCTCAAAACTTGTTAACCAGATACTGCAAACTAATTGGACAAAAGTATCCAGACCATCTATGTTCAAAATGCAATGGCGAAGATAACTATGTCCCGGGAGTACAACTGGAATAAACAAAGAAGAAGAAGATAAGAAAAATAGTCATAAAAATATATGTAAATTAGTCATAATTATTGTCGGCCACATGTAAAAAGTAAAGGCCACTAAATAAAGTAGAAAATAGTATGTCGGCCATTTGGCCAAAGTTTATTTTGTTTTTTGTAAAAAAGTCATAAAGTAAATAGTGTCAGTATACTATTCATGAATAGTAACCATGAATAGTAAGAGTCAATTCTTGTGTAAATAGTAAGAGTCAAGTAAGCGTAAATAGTAATAGTAAAGGCCAATCGTCCTTTAGCAAGGATGAAAGGTCATTATGTATGTCTATATAAAGGGCATTTGCCTTCATTAATAAAACAACCTTCTCCTAACTCTCTATTCTCTTCTTCTCTTACAATATAATCGCTTCCACCCCAAATTGGTATCAGAGCTAGTTAATTAAATAAATATGGAAAACAAATCAACTATGTCGGAAGATCTACAAGAACAGGTATACCATTTTATATTCATGAGTAGCTAAATTAGATTATTCCTGAAAATCTCTTGTTAATTATAATTGTTTATCATGTCTGAATAATGTTCTAATAACCATCTTTAGGAAGTTTCTTCTGAAATATTCTATGAATAAGTATGCCCAGACTATGCCATCCTAAGGTTGAAACCGATAGGCAGAAAAGGCCGTTTAGGGGAGTAAACAAAGTTGAGGCGCTGTTAGGGTAACTAATCAAAAAGAAGAAAGCTGTAGTAGTGACCAGACGAGATGATTATTAAATCATTATTTTTGCATAATAAGCAAGTATAATTTATTAAGAGGTTCGAAGGAATAAAATTTTAGTGAAAAATGAAAATGATAAAAATGGAAACTTACCTATTAGATGATGATGTTGATTATAAGATACTACTATTCTATATATTAAAAAGTCTAAATACTGATATAAAAAGAGAAATTTAATTATAGGCGTCTTTAGCATTGTATTAATGTCAATTACGAAATACCTTACAAGCTAAAACAAGAATATAATCTACAAATTATCTTCAACTATACACAATGCAAAGACTAATTATTGTTGTGATACAAACTAAAAAGAAAATAGCGCTCACACCTCTTTTAGAACGCACTGTGTTATAGATGGAGAAAATGTAATCTCAATCCCGAATCCCAAGCTCAACCTCAAGATCATCATCTTCTTCAAAGAGCTTTAGGAGACGAGCTTGCTGCTCTTCCCTTTTCTTCTTCTGCCATATCTTGAAAAGGACATAACAAAATCCAACAGAAGCTAAAATTCCAAGGCACACTATCACTACTCTCACTCCGGTGGAAATTCTGGATGAATGACTTTTCCCTTTACTTTCATTTGATGTTAATGAGGAATCTGCCGAACCTTTATAAACACCACGAAGGATGACTCAGCATGTTAACCATTAATAGAGATCAGATAATAATTTCTCATTAGGGATGGCAACGGGGTGGAGGCGGGGCAGGTATAGTCAAACCCACAAAATTCTCAACCCCCCCCCCCCCCGCATAGCATTTTTTTCTTTTTTTAACCGGCTCCGCCCCGCCCGCACAAACCCACCCTGCCCCAGTTGAAGTTATTACCACCACATATACTTCCTTAGTTCCAGGACTAATTTATTGTTCGCACTTCGCAGTGGATTAATCCCAATTTCCTACTTAGATTAGAAAGATGAATAAACTAAAATCAAAGAATCGCAAATCGTCGAAGTTTATTACTGCAACAAAAGTTTTACCAAGAATTCTTACATGAAATTGTCAAAGAATGGCATTACTAGTAGCCTAGTCGGAGCAGATTGGGAAAATAAAACGAAATTGGAATTACAATTCGAAAAAAAAAAGATTTGTAATTAAGCTCTACATAAAAACAATTCTTCCAAGATGGTGTATAAAATTAAGTTCATGATAAGAATTTGCACTAGAACACAAGAAATGAGCATAATTTAAAAAACTAAGGCTTTGACTCATCCCGCACCCGCTTAGAGACTAACCCGCCCCACTCCACATAGCCTTAAATCCACCACATGACCATCCTATTTCTCATAGACATTTTAGATTTAAAAAATAGAGTTAAACCTCTATGAGCACAGACAACAAACAAAGAATAACCCTAGTACGATTTATCAAATCAGAACAGAAGCACACAGTTTTTCCTTCCTCGGAGGTCAAGATTGGTACTTTGTAGACGCACAAAACAATCATAGCAACAAATCAAAGTTTAATATTGAAACTAATAGTATTCCAATTAAATCTAAACTATAACGATTTAAGAAAAAGTTCATGAGCCATATAACTCAGTTCTAACACAAAATTTGAAACTTTCCTCTGTATATATTTCACTTTTACGAAATTAAGCATTAAATCCAAGTGGGGTACACAGATCTTTCTTTATTTTCTCCTAAAGAATGAAAATGAAGATTGGTAAGCAGAAAAGGGTACAAACCTGTAATCAAAAGTAAGAAAAGAGTCAAAAACAAGGATGATTGAAGAGGCCCCAATTAGGGGTTTTGGGCATCTGCATCTCTAATTCTTGGGGTTTCTTCTTCTGTGTTCAGACAAGGGGAAAATTAGTGTTTCAAGAGTTTGCTGTGTTGTCAATTTTCAACGGCTGCTACCTTAATGTCTTTACTCCACCAAATCACAAATTCATCCACAATTAGCTTTTTAAGACAAGTTTCTTTTTTAACTAGAGAATAAATTTTGTTTTAACTAGAGTAAGTTTCAAAAGTACCTAATATTTGAAGTTTAATAAGGTTTTTTAGCTATAATTTGTTTAATTATGATTTGTAGTTACATGTCAAAAGGAGAAAAGAGACAATTGAGAGGGAAAAAGAAATTGAAAATGAACAAGAAAATATTAATCTAGATGATAATGAAACAGATGAAGAAATATAATGTCTGAAAATGAAATAAAGATAATATCTAGGGAAGAATATCAAGATGAAGAACCATCAGAATAGAAAATTATATTTGATGATACGATATTTGAACAAATAAAAGGAAAAGAATTAGATTTAAGTGTTGAAAAAGTACTAGATATACCTATATTAAGAAATTGGTTTAAAAGACAAAAAGAAGAATATTATGTAGTTAGTCAAAAAGAACATATCATAGATTGCAAATATGCAAGAGGAAAAGCATATATACCTATATTAAATAAAAGAATGATAAATAAAGAAATACAAGACATAAAAGCTAAAACACCAATAAAATATGTACATTTAGGAGGAACAGAAATATTAATAAAAGCCTGCTTTAGAGAAGGAATAGATACACCTATAGAAATATATTTAGCAGATGATAGAATCGTACACCCTATAGAAAAAAGCATAATTAGTGCAGTAAGAGGAAATTTAATATATCAAAAATTTAAATTTACAATAAGTGCTAATTATACAATATCATTAACAGATAAAAATATAGATAGATCATTAGTTCTATATTGGAAAATATCTGGAATAGAACTAGCACCAGGAAGCAAATTATTTACAAAGAAGATGTAAAAATTTATATATATTAACAACAAAGCATAAGATAACGACAAGAAATAAAATTAATAAAATAAAAATAGAAAATCCTTTTGAAAAAATAATTACTGTAATAGACAATAATGATTATAGTTATAAAGAAATTGATATAGAAGAAGATTTAGAAATAGTAAAAGAAAGATTAAGTACTTGGCGTACCAAATACATTGACAAGAGCTACATCATCAAGAATGAGTACATCTAAAAGAAAATATGAAATTCCACAAAGCTTGTTAGATAAAGAAGAAACAACACCATATCATTATTTCATAACAGAATAATGGATCAAAGAAAATATAAAATCTTAATAAATACAGGACAAGAAGAAAATTATATAACAAGAGAGTTAGTAATGAAGAAGAAATTATAAGAGCAGGACATACATGCCTGGATTACCTAGTGAAATAATAAATACAAATGAAGAAACATGAGAAAAGAAATAATTATAGGAGGAATACCCTTAGTAATACAATTAAAAATATACCAAGGAAACTATAATATTACATTAGGAATAAAATGGTTAGAAAAAGTTAAACCATACAACATAGAAAATGAACAATTAACAATAACTTGTCAAAATAAGAAAATAATTATAAAAAGAACGAAATGATTGATGAAAATATTTATACTTGCAAAAATTATAGTAGAAGGATATCACAACAGATATTATACACCTATGATAGATACAGGAGCAGAAGCGAATATATGTAAATATAATTGCTTACCAGAAGATAAATGGGAAAAATTAAAAACACCTATGGTAGTAGCGGGATTTAACAATGAAGGAAGTATGATTAAATACAAAGCAAAAAATATAAAAATACAAATATGGGATAAAATACTAACAATAGAAGAAATGTATAATTTTGAATTTACTACAAAAGATATGTTATTAGGAATGCCATTTCTAGATAGATTTTATCCACATATAATAACAAAAACACATTGGTGGCTTACTACACCATGCGGAAATAAGATAGGAGCAAAAAGAGTAAATAATAAACAACGAAAACCTATGGAATGGATAAAAGGAAGTGAAAAGATAAACCAAGAAATGGAAAATATAAATAATAAACAAATAACACAATTAGAAATTATTATATTTGCTATAGACAAAGTTAAATTAATTAATGAACAACTAGAACAATTATATAGTGAAGATCCATTACGAGGATGGGAAAAACATAAAACAAAAGTAAAAATTGAATTAATAGATGAAAATAGCATAATAACCCAGAAACCATTAAAATATAACTTTGATGATCTAGAAGAATTTAAAATACATATAAATGAATTGTTAGAAAATAATTACATACAAAAAAAGCAATAGTAAACATACAAGTCCAGCATTTATAGTTATAAAACATAGTGAACAAAAAAGAGGTAAAAGTAGAATGGTTATTGACTACAGAAATCTAAACGCTAAAACTAAAACATACAATTACCCAATACCAAATAAAATACTCAAAATAAGACAAATACAAGGATATAATTATTTCAAGAATTTGATCAGAATCAGGATTTTACCACCTAAAACTAGAAGAAGAATCTAAACAATTAACAAGACATTCACGATCACAAAGGTTTCTATGAATGGAACGTTTTACCTTTTGGATATAAAAATGCACCAGGTAGATTCCAACATTTTATGGATAACTATTTTAACCAGCTAGAAAACTGTATCGTATATATAGATGACATATTGTTATATTCTAGAACACAAGATGAACATATAAGATTATTGGAAAAATTTATACATATAGTAAAAAATACAGGTATAAGTTTGAGTAAAAGAAAAGCAGAAATTATGAAATCACAAATAGAATTCTTAGGAATACAAATAGATAAAAATGGAATAAAAATGCAAACACACATAGTACAAAAAATAATTACTATTCATGAAAATATAGATACAAAAAAGAAATTACAATCCTTTCTAGGATTAGTAAATCAGGTAAGAGAATATATACCAAAATTAGCAGAACATCTAAAACCATTACATAAAAAACTTAAAAAAGATGTAGAATACCATTTTGACGACAAAGATAAAGAACATATAAGAAAGATCAAGAATTTATGTAAAAAATTACCAAAATTATATTTTCTGATGAAAATAAAGCGTTTACTTATATTGTTGAAGCAGATTCTAGTGATCATAGTTACGGAGGAGTTTTAAAATATGAGATATGAAAAAGAAAAAATAGAACACCATTGTAGATATTATTCAGGATCTTATACTGAACCACAAATAAAAAGGGAAATAAATAGAATAGAATTATTGGCATTATATAAATGTTTATTAGCATTTGAACCATATATTGTTTAGAATAAATTTATTGTAAGATCAGATAATACACAGGTAAAATGGTGGATAACAAAAAAAATTAGAAGATTGATTACAACGAAAGAAATAAGGAGATTAGTATTGAATATATTAAATTTTACATTTACAATTGAAGTAATTAAGACTGACAAAAATCTTGTTGCAGACTACCTATCAAGAAAAAGGAACCCAAACTGAACCAGATACAATGGAAGAGATACTCAAAGCTATTACTACACTTTCTGCGAAAGTAGAAAGTATGGATAAAGAACTACAAAAGATAAGTCAGCAGCATGACTATAAATATGCGGAGCTATGTCAATCGGAAGACACAAAAATTTCAGAGCTAGAAGGAGACGTTGGGAAACTCCAAAAAACCCATAACAACATTTGTTTAAATGCAGCTACAACCAGCACATCTACATCAGGACAACCTACAAAAAGGAGGAGACTAAAATAAAATACACAAATACAAACTTGAATAAGTTATTCTCAAAACCATATACTCCTCAAAGTACCCAGAAAGATATATTCATACCACCACAAGTAAATACCTACAAAGCCAGCCTAGATTCAGAAAAACAAGCATATAACCATATTACCAGGATGTATATAGAAAATATATACAAAGTACAGACTTTTCATAACAAAAACCCTAGAGCTAAAAATACGAGAAACCTGAACAAGACTACATAACCCAACATCTACAAGGATATAATAAACTAATTGCACAACCAGGAACAAATCCAAATCTAGTGGCAACTTGCTACAATTATGGATTATTAAATACCGTATATACTATAGCTGAGGCAAGTAGCTAAAATACTGAGCTATATAAGACATTTCTACAATATAAAAGAATAACTAAAGGAACCTTATTTTTTATAAAGTTCTACTCATTTCTGAGAGATATTATATGTGAAGTCAAACCACCAATACAAGTTATCAAAATTGGACTTACTAGGAAATGATAATCCTGAAAAGATAGACACCCAGGAAGAAATAAAAAGAGTAGATATTTGAATTTTATGCAAATAAAAGAATTATTGGGCTTGCTACTATATTAAATGAGTTATCAAACAACTACCTAAATGAAAATGCAATCTGGAGCTATTACGACAGAGATCAAACAATGATATACTCCAATTGTAAAGATATAAGAGCGTGAGATATGGAAGAAGTACGACAATGGATATTAAGTCTACTGAAGCCAGAACAAACACCTACAACAAGGGCTATCAGGAAAAATTTCATTTCTCAAAACTTGTTAACCAGATACTGCAAACTAATTGGACAAAAGTATCCAGAACATCTATGTTCAAAATGCAATGGCGAAGATAACTATGTCCCGGGAGTACAACTGGAATAAACAAAGAAGAAGAAGATAAGAAAAATAGTCATAAAAATATATGTAAATTAGTCATAATTATTGTCGGCCACATGTAAAAAGTAAAGGCCACTAAATAAAGTAGAAAATAGTATGTCGGCCATTTGGCCAAAGTTTATTTTGTTTTTTGTAAAAAAGTCATAAAGTAAATAGTGTCAGTGTACTATTCATGAATAGTAACCATGAATAGTAAGAGTCAAGTTACTGTGTAAATAGTAAGAGTCAAGTAACTGTGTAAATAGTAAAGGCCAATCGTCCTTTAGCAAGGATGAAAGGTCATTATGTATGTCTATATAAATGGCATTTGCCTTCATTAATAAAACAACCTTCTCCTAACTCTCTATTCTCTTCTTCTCTTACAATATAATCGCTTCCACCCCACATTGGTATCAGAGCTAGTTAATTAAATAAATATGGAAAACAAATCAACTATGTCGGAAGATCTACAAGAACAGGTATACCATTTTATATTCATGAGTAGCTAAATTAGATTATTCCTGAAAATCTCTTGTTAATTATAATTGTTTATCATGTCTGAATAATGTTCTAATAACCATCTTTAGCAAGTTTGCTACAGAAATATTCTATGAATAAGTATGCCCAGACTATGCCATCCTAAGGTTGAAAGCAGGTGGCGAGAAAGGCCGTTTAGGGAGTAAACAAAGTTGAGGTATTATAGGGTAACTAATCAAAAAGAAGAAAGCTGTAGTAGTGACCAGACGAGATGATTATTAAATCATTATTTTTGCATAATAAGCAAGTATAATTTATTAAGAGGTTGGAAGGAATAAAATTTTAGTGAAAAATGAAAATGATAAAAATGGAAACTTACCTATTAGATGATGATGTTGATTATAAGATACTACTATTCTATATATTAAAAAGTCTAAATCTTGATATAAAAGAGAAATTTATAATAAATTAGTAACATATGAAATAATAGAAATAACAACCCAAAGTTGGGTGAATTAACCATACAAAGTATAGAAGATGAACTTTATTTTGACATATATGATTTATATGATGATTTAGATATTGGAGATTAAATATGGTGAACACTTGGCTAAGACGATATGGAAAAAATTACAGGTTAAAAAGATTAGATATCCAGATAAATTAAGTAAGCTTTTTAAAATATTATATAAAAAATTATGATAGATAAAAATAAAAATACTAAAATAACAAAAACTAAGATAGACAAAAAAGTACGAAAAATATGGAAAAAATTAAAATCCTTATATATAGAATATCAATTATCACAACTAGTCAAAACAGATAATGATAAAAAAGACCATTTGATAAATATAATTTCAAAAACAGAATACAAATATGTTTGCTATTTGAAGAAACAATATGAACGAAGAAAAATATAAACAACAATTAATAGAAAAAATAATGGAACAAATAACTGAAAAAGAACAAGAGTTACAACATAGAAAAAGAAGGTTAGAAGAAAAAATATTAGCAGGAGTATGTAATAAATCAATACTAGCACAAAGAAAAGATATATTAAAGATAGAATTAGAATTAGATTGTCTTGAATATGAATTACAACATAATATAATACATAGATCATAATGAACAAAGAAGAGTTTGCAGTAGACGAAAAAACATATGAAAACCAAGATGGAATGATAATAAAAATAGTATTTTCAAATTTAGGAAGAAGATACAAGAAAATAGGAAATAACTTATATTTAATGCTAGACTTAATATCCATTGTCGTACTTCTTCCATATCTGCTGCTCTTATATCTTTACAATTGGAGTATATCATTGTTTGATCTCTGTCGTAATAGCTCCAGATTGCATTTTCATTTAGGTAGTTGTTTGATAACTCATTTAATATAGTAGCAAGCCCAATAATTCTTTTATTTGCATAAAATTCTGAAATATCTACTCTTTTTATTTCTTCCTGGGTGTCTATCTTTTCAGGGATTATCATTTCCCTAGTAAGTCCAATTTTGATAACTTGTATTGGTGGTTTGACTTCGTCATATAATATCTCTGCTGTAGCTGAGTAGAACTTTATAAAAAATAAGGTTCCTTTAGTTATTCTTTTATATTGTAGAAATGCCTTATATAGCTCAGGTATTTTAGCTACTTCGTCTCCAGTTATAGTATATACGGTATTTAATAATCCATAATTGTAGCAAGTTGCCACTAGATTTGGATTTGTTCCTGGTTGTGCAATTAGTTTATTATATCCTTGTAGATGTTGGGTTATGTAGTCTTGTTCAGGGTTTCTCGTATTTTTAGCTCTAGGGTTTTGGTTAAGAAAAGTCTGTACTTTGTATATATTTTCTATATACATCACAGTAATATGGTTATATGCTTGTTTTTAGAATCTAGGCTGGCTTTGTAGGTATTTACTTGTGGTGGTATGAATATATCTTTCTGGGTACTTTGAGGAGTATATGGTTTTGAGAATAACTTATTCAAGTTTGTATTTGTGTATTTTATTTTAGTCTCCTCCTTTTTGTAGGTTGTCCTGATGTAGATGTGCTGGTTGTAGCTGCATTTAAACAAATGTTGTTATGGGTTTTTTGGAGTTTCCCAACGTCTCCTTCTAGCTCTGAAATTTTTGTGTCTTCCGATTGACATAGCTCCGCATATTTATAGTCATGCTGCTGACTTATCTTTTGTAGTTCTTTATCCATACTTTCTACTTTCGCAGAAAGTGTAGTAATAGCTTTGAGTATCTCTTCCATTGTATCTGGTTCAGTTTGGGTTCCTTTTTCTTGATAGGTAGTCTATGCAACAAGATTTTTGTCAGTCTTAATTACTTCAATTGTAAATGTAAAATTTAATATATTCAATACTAATCTCCTTATTTCTTTCGTTATGCTTGAATCTTCTAATTTTTTTGTTATCCACCATTTTACCTGTGTATTATCTGTTCTTACAATAAATTTATTGTAAACAATATATGGTTCAAATGCTAATAAACATTTATATAATGCGAATAATTCTTTTCTATTTATTTCCCATTTTATTTGTGGTTCTGTATAAGATCCTGAATAATATCTACAATGGTGTTCTATTTTTTCTTTTTCATATCTGTATTTTAAAACTCCTCCGTAACTATGATCACTAGAATCTGTTTCAACAATATAAGTAAACGTTTTATTTTCATCAGGAAAATATAATTTTGGTAATTTTTTACATAAATTCTTGATCTTTCTTATATGTTCTTTATCTTTGTCGTCAAAATGGTATTCTACATCTTTTTTAAGTTTTTTATGTAATGGTTTTAGATGTTCTGCTAATTTTGGTATATATTCTCTTACCTGATTTACTAATCCTAGAAAGGATTGTAATTTCTTTTTTGTATCTATATTTTCATGAATAGTAATTATTTTTTGTACTATGTGTGTTTGCATTTTTATTCCATTTTTATCTATTTGTATTCCTAAGAATTCTATTTGTGATTTCATAATTTCTGCTTTTCTTTTACTCAAACTTATAGCTGTATTTTTTACTATATGTATAAATTGTTCCAATAATCTTATATGTTCATCTTGTGTTCTAGAATATAACAATATGTCATCTATATATACGATCTGATTTTCTAAATTTGGTTAAAAGCAGTTATCCATAAAATGTTGGAATCTACAGTGCATTTTTATATCCAAAAGGTAAAACGTTCCATTCATAGAAACCTTGCATCTTGTGAATCTTGTTAATTGTTTAGATTCTTCTTCTAGTTTTAGGTGGTAAAATCCTGATTCTGATCAAATTCTTGAAATAATTATATCCTTGTATTTGTCTTATTTTGAGTATTTTATTTGGTATTGGGTAATTGTATGTTTTAGTTTTAGCGTTTAGATTTACGTAGTCAATAACCATTCTACTTTTACCTCTTTTTTGTTCACTATGTTTTATAACTATAAATCTTTGGACTTGTATGTTTACTATTGCTTTTTTGTATGTAATTATTTTCTAACAATTCATTTATATGTATTTTAAATTCTTCTAGATCATCAAAGTTATATTTTAATGGTTTCGGGTTATTATGCTATTTTCATCTATTAATTCAATTTTTACTTTTGTTTTATGTTTTTCCCATCCTCGTAATGGATCTTCACTATATAATTGTTCTAGTTGTTCATTAATTAATTTAACTTTGTCTATAGCAAATATAATAATTTCTAATTGTGTTATTTGTTTATTATTTATATTTTCCATTTCTTGGTTTATCTTTTCACTTCCTTTTATCCATTCCATAGGTTTTCGTTGTTTATTATTTACTCTTTTTGCTCCTATCTTATTTCCGCATGGTGTAGTAAGCCACCAATGTGTTTTTGTTATTATATGTGGATAAAATCTATCTAGAAATGGCATTCCTAATAACATATCTTTTGTAGTAAATTCAAAATTATACATTTCTTCTATTGTTAGTATTTTATCCCATATTTGTATTTTTATATTTTTTGCTTTGTATTTAATCATACTTCCTTCATTGTTAAATCCCGTTACTACCATAGGTGTTTTTAATTTTTCCCATTTATCTTCTGGTAAGTAATTATATTTACATATATTCGCTACGCTCTGTATCTATCATAGGTGTATAATATACATTTGTGATATCCTTCTACTATAATTTTTGCAAGTATAAATATTTTCATCAATCATTTCGTTCTTTTTATAATTATTTTCTTATTTTGACAAGTTATTATTAATTGTTCATTTTCTATGTTGTATGGTTTAACTTTTTCTAACCATTTTATTCCTAATGTAATATTATAGTTTCCTTGGTATATTTTTAATTGTATTACTAAGGGTATTCCTCCTATAATTATTTCTTTTTCTGTTGTTTCTTCATTTGTATTTATTATTTCACTAGGTAATCCAGGGCATGTATGTCCTGTTCTTATAATTTCTTCTTCTGTTACTAACTCTCTTGTTATATAATTTTCTTCTTGTCCTGTATTTATTAAGATTTTATATTTTCTTTGATCCATTATTCCTGTTATGAAATAATGATATGGTGTTGTTTCTTCTTTATCTAACAAGCTTTGTGGAATTTCATATTTTTCTTTTAGATGTACTCATTCTTGATGATGTAGCTCTTGTCAATGTATTTGGTACGCTTGAAGTACTTAATCTTTCTTTTACTATTTCTAAATCTTCTTCTATATCAATTTCTTTATAACTATAATCATTATTGTCTATTACACTAATTATTTTTTCAAAAGTATTTTCTATTTTTATTTTATTATTTTTATTTCTTCTTTGTTATCTTATGCTTTGTTGTTAATATATATAAATTTTTACATCTTCTTTGTAAATAATTTGCTTCACAGTGCTAGTTCTATTCCAGATATTTTCCAATATAGAACTAATCATCTATCTATATTTTTATCTGTTAATGATATTGTATAATTAGCACTTATTGTAAATTTAAATTTTTGATATATTAAATTTCCTCTTACTGCACTAATTATGCTTTTTTCTATAGGGTGTACGATTCTATCATCTGCTAAATATATTTCTATAGGTGTATCTATTCCTTCTCTAAAGCAGGCTTTTATTAATATTTCTGTTCCTCCTAAATGTACATATTTTATTGGTGTTTTAGCTTTTATGTCTTGTATTTCTTTATTTATCATTCTTTTATTTAATATAGGTATATATGCTTTTCCTCTTGCATATTTGCAATCTATGATATGTTCTTTTTGACTACCTACATAATATTCTTCTTTTTGTCTTTTAAACCAATTTCTTAATATAGGTATATCTAGTACTTTTTCAACACTTAAATCTAATTCTTTTCCTTTTATTTGTTCAAATATCGTATCATCAAATATAATTTTCTGTTCTGATGATTCTTCATCTTGATATTCTTCCCTAGATATTATCTTTATTTCATTTTCAGACATTATATTTCTTCATCTGTTTCATTATAATCTAGATTAATATTTTCTTCTTCATTTTCAATTTCTATATCTGATACTTCATATATACTATCATTTTCACTTAATTCATAATCTATGTATTCTATTTGCATATATTTTTCATTATCTATAATTAATTCTGCTATTTGTTTTCTTTTTGGATTCTTAGGTAATTTACAATCTTTAGCTATGTGTCCTATCTTTCCACAATTATAACAAGTACATTGGGATATCTTTCTTTTTGGTCTGTATGGCCTTTTTATTTTATAGTTTTTTACATAATACCTTCGTCTTGGTCGTTTATATTTATATATAGTTTTATTTTTTCTATAATTTTTATATCTTTTGGATTTTTGGTTTTTAGTTGTGCATCCAAATTGTGGTGCCATTTTATTTTTACAACATGCTAAATTTTTATTTAATACCTTTTCCATTTTTTATTTTTCTTTTTGGTTTTCACATAGTTGTATGAACCATTGATTTAAAAATTTTATTCTAGATCCTAAAGTATCTACCATTCCTTCATTATTCCAATCCCTTATTACGTTTGTACTAAATGGTTCTGGTAATTTTGTATAATATTGTTTTCTTATTTCTTTTGCTTCTTCTAAATTGTATTTAGCTTTGTAATAATATTCTTTAAATGCACAAGTATATTCTTCTAAATAACACATTTTACATATATCTAACTTTGTCATTAGTTGTCTATTTATTATTCTTTCTCTATTTTGTTCTCTTATATCTGTAGTCATACCTCCAAATTCACTTCTTATTCTTTGATTCATATTTATCTAGTATATCTATATTTGTTGCTTTGATGCGGATCCATCTATTTTCTTATCATTCCTAAGTACTTCTAAACTTTACGGGGTAGATTTTCTATCCATAATCTTGTCGTTCCTACAAATGTTCTTTCTATGTATCTTGGTGTTTTTCTTTGTTTCTATTTTGTTATCTATTAACTGTTTAGACATATTTCCTATCCATAATAATATTGCTTTATTTGTATACGCTCATAATCTAAATCTAAGAAATTGTATTGTTCATTTCTTTGGTTTAGGTGTCCAATTTTTATTTAGTCTACCTGTTCCATATTGCATTATTTCTATCGATTGTTGATAGCTTTACGTATAATAAGTTGGTGGTGTCCTCCTAGGACTAACTCTAGGACTATTGCAGGACTATTATCTGGGGTTTTAACTCTTGACGTACTAGGCCTATCCATATCTCCTACGTTTATTTCTAATTTTTTGGTTTATTTATTTGTTCTAAAATTTACGTATATGTTTCACTTATATCACTTATTTACGATTGTTGGTCATTTTCATTTCCATCTATTTCATTTACTTCAATATCTTCATTTTGATCCTCATTTAGTTTTTGCTCCATTTCTTTTATTTCATTTGTTAGTTCAAGCTCTTTATCTTTTTCTTTTTGTTTTTGTTTATTTTCATATAATAATTTTAACTAGCTAATTCTTTTTCTAATTCACTTATTCTTGTATTTTTTATTTCTTCTAAATGTTGTACTTCTTGCTTTGCTTGCGTTTTTATTTTTTCAATTTCTCTTGATTTATCTATTTCTTCATTTTCTTTTGTTATTCTTACCATAGCTGTTAGACTATCTTCTAATTTTGCTGTTTCTTTTTCTAGCATTAAATATAAGTTATTTCCTATTTTCTTGTATCTTCTTCCTAAATTTGAAAATACTATTTTTATTATCATTCCATCTTGGTTTTCATATGTTTTTTCGTCTACTGCAAACTCTTTGGTCATAGTTTAGGTGATCATAAATTTTTTTGATCTATCATTGATTTGAAATTGGATGGATCCATCGAAAATTGTTTAGATGGATTTGGTAGTTTGTTGATTAAAATTTAATTTGAATATGATAAGATCATTCTTTATGTTAGTTATGTTTATGTTAAATTTGAAACATGATTGCACGTGGTTATTTGACATGAATTGATATTTGATAAGAATGTGGGTCATATTGTTTTAATTCCTAAAGATGTTTAAATCACGTGAATTTGAATTTGAATTTTGTCATATATTTGGTAAAAAATATTTTTATAGACTCCAATTGATCTATATTTTGGTAAGTTCATTGATAACGGTCTAGTAAAAATAGTACAAATTGCTATATGGTTATAATTTTTTTGAGGTCGGTAAATTGATTTTAAAGTTGTTCTTTGGAATTGAATGTGATTTAGTATGAATGATGTCCTTTATATAAATTTTATTTATGTTATATGTGGTACACGATTACACGTGATAACTTAACATAAAATGATAGATGATAAGGATGTGATCTGTCCATTTTCCCTCAAATTGTTGGAATCTAAATTTGACCATAGTTTTGGAGATAAATATTAATTCTGAACTCGGATTGATCTAAAATTATGCAGGTTCATCAGAAATGATTAAATTTGAAACACTCATTGTTATATTGTGATTTTGTAATTTGAGATCGTTCAAATGATGTTTCAGATAATTTTTGTATCTTGAAAAATTAATTTTACCGAAAAATTACTCGACTAAGATATAGTGGTGATAGTGATTATTCTCTATGGTCTTCATGACTAAATTTTAGTGAAGTATTAAGTTCACGTGTTGGCTCACACCTTCCTTTCTATCGGATGAATTGATACAATCATTAAAGTTTAATCTCTAGTCTTGATTATCTATATTGACTCTCCTAAACAAAGTAATATTTGATTAAATCAATGGATCTAGAGATAATAATATTCACTTGAGTTAGATTTTGTTTTGAATTTGTTCAAGAAATATCTGACACCACATACGTATGTTGCATGAGTAGTCATTTTCATCAAAAAATTATTGTTTAAGATGCATTGATATCTATGACATGTGTTTTGATTTTCAATATTCAATGTATACATAAACATGCTTTTCTTTTGGAATTTTAGAATTTCATTCTTTATTCTTGATTCATGTATCTATTTCACAAAATTATGATATATGATAAGAATTACTAAGAGGAAAAATCTTAAATTCTATTTTGGTCAAACAACGTTTCAACAAAAATGATCATAGTTTTGGAATTCAAAAAAAAAAATGTGATTGATATGAAATTTGGTAGATTGATAAGAACGACCAAGTAAGAAATTAATTTTTGTAGTGGGAGAAAAGTTACTAGACAACATAAAATTACTATCTCAATAGGAGTGATGTTGAGCAAAATTAAAGAACACTTCATGAAAAGTTTTTAATATTTCAATATCGAAAGATTTTGAAGAAAATATGAAAACTCAATAACATAAAAGTGTGATTATAATAGTAGTACTTAGTCGTAGTGGGAGAATCATAATAAAGATTGATTTGTTTTTTATGTTTGAGAGAACTTTATGATAAAGCTCCATAAGAGAAATACACTTTTGGAAGGTTTCATGAGAAGGTCTCTCAATATTTAGTACAAAATTGATTTGTTATGACGAAGCACTACTAGACAAAATTGCGTGAGAAAATAGGTTGGTAAATTTTCTTTGAATAAGAAATAAAAAAATGCTTGTGAAAGTTGTAAATGTATAGTTAAGAGTCTATGTGGGAGAATGTTAGGGCATACACTATAAATCATGTGTTTATACATAGTATTCTAATAATTTCAAGATTAAATATCAAAGTTTGAGATTGTTAGGATATATACTATTAACCATGCATTTACATATAATACATTATAATAATTGTGATGATTAAAATTCTGTGTGGAAGATTATTGGGATATATACTATTAACCATATGTTAAGAAATAATATTTATTAGAGAATAAATATTTGCTAAATTTTAATAGAACATATATTCATTTATGGTGTCTATTTACTTATGTAGTAGATTATTTAGTGTGTAGAATTTTAGCTTATACATATAGGATTAAATAATCGATTCTTATAAGTATAAGATTTTTGTTCACAATCTAGGACATGTCGCCATATGCGATTATAGCACAAGATTATATGTCATCAATCGTAATTATGGAAATAGTAGAGTTCCAACTTCTTGTGCTACACTTTTTATGTATTGAATGTGATCGAGTAGAGGTAGTTTTATTAGACTAACCGACAAAAACATTTTTTCTAAATTATTAAATGTACTTATATTCTTAATCTTGATATAACTATTATGATCTGTATATATTAATTATCGTTTTGATTTATTAGAATGGGTCAATATGCCTGGTAAGTTCGGTAATAACAATGTATTTTGGTGAAATAATAAGTTAGTTGATGGAATTCATGTCTCAATATAGAGATTGATTGATATGCCCTTTCGAGAAACTTATAAGTTTTCATCGTGTCAAATCTTAAAAGTGGATTTATGAATCTGACACATGAAATAAGTTAAGCAGTACTCTAAAGCAAATTAATCATTAAGTTAAATTCGTCAGCTATTTAATTTATTGATTAGTATCTAAAATCTTATTATGGGAAATACATAAGTGTTTAATGTGAAATTACGAAATATAAAGAGGAGTGCATGTAACGACCCGCTAGGTCGTTTTGAGAACTAGGACTATATTGAATTTCCCCCCCAAAAAAAAATAAAAATAGAGTGGCATTTTAAACTATTTAATAAACTATGAGTATTAGAATTAATATAGTAAATAATTAGTGGGCTGAGTCCATAACTAATTTTATACCTTTATATTTAGCCCATGTAATTAAATAACTTAGAGGGGTTACAGTTATTATATCACGATTAGAGAAAATAAGAAATAGGAATAAGTTGTCAACCTCAACGCTGGAGAAGAACTTGCTGCGCAGGTAAAAGGATACCATCCTTGTCTAGTTTTCTTTCAAATTTTCGTTGAATAGGATTACACTTGAATTAGATTGAATTGTATATTAATTGTTATTATATTGGTAATGTGGGGTTAAAGTATAGTTGTCAGTAGGGTGTAAGTTTGGATCTGCAAATGTTTTTCTTTCTTATTGAGAAAATATAGTAAGTGGGGACAAACTTATAAGCCAATCATTAGGCAATCATGACAATAATGACAATTGAAATGTATTTATTTTTTTTGTTAGGCATTAAACAATACTTTGCAAGGGGTTACGTACATACTAGTGCACTTCATAATCAGTTGTGTGAGGTCGATCCTTTTAAGTTTATTATTAAATATAGGCTTAAGTTCAATATATGCATATAGGTAATAAATTATTAGGTGTATATTATATAATTTAACATTGAATTCAAGGGTATTGGGATATGTTAAAGTTAAGTTCTTTGCTTGAAATTTAGCAAGTATGAAAAAATTTGGTATACCAATATATATCAAGATTTGGAGTTTTGTCGGAAGTATGAGTGAGTTTAGCGTCTATGATAGACATATAATAATTTGAATGTCTACAAAAATTCACTTACTTACGAATATTGCACAATTGGTAGATTGGGAACGTTCCGAAGCTTTGCGAAAAGAAAAGGAGAAGTCTTGAAGATTGGTGAAACAAGTTCGACATTTATGGTTGTTAAGACTTTTTAGACTTGTTGAAGGACGTTTTCCTAATTAAAGATTAAAAAAGAAATAGACAAAGGGGTAAGGTGAAAGATGGAGGTCTCGTATCAATGGTGTGACGGGCATTGGTACGAGTACCGGTGTTAATAAACGGAAAGTTACTACCATAGAATGTGGATTGTAATTTGAGAATTTGCCAAAGCATATGTGCATTGGATGATATATTATTACTTGAAATTTTTGTGTGATTGTCTTTTATTATTTTTTACACCCGTATAGTTGTGATAATAGAGGTGGTTGTGTATTATGTCGATATTGATTGAGTGAGATGCATCATCATCCCCTTATTTTGAAATAATAATCTATACATGCATTCACATGAGATTGAGTATAAGATGGGCACGTGGAGATCGTCCGTGCCGGGGATGGTAAGATGTTAAGATTGTAATTTCGGCACGTGGAGACCGTCCGTGCGGAAATTATTTGATATTATGATGGTGCGTTGAGATCGTCCGCACAGACACGTGGAGATCGTTCGTGTCGGTATATGGACCTCGCGAGTCCCCCATGGGTCATGAGCTTTTGATGTATTTCCGAGGAGTATCATGTATATACGGTTGAGTGAGTACGGGGTATTCTGAAACGATTCATTTCATTGTATCATATTGCATTGCATTTCATCACATCATTTATTTTTGATGATTATGTGTTTTGTTTGGTATTTGGAAAGTACTTGATGTTTGATTACCTTTATTGATGAACTTAAATAGTGATTGTAATATATATATACTTGTATAATTTAAGAATTTATTTTCTTATATAAACTCCCATCACTACTTCTTCGTGGTCGGTCAATGAGACATACTTAGTACACGTGGTTTCGTACTCATACTACACTTGTTGACTCTTTGTGGTGCAGATTCGATTACAAGTAGGAGCACATCTCGAGGAGCTGTTTGAGTCCGAGTTTGGAGTGTCTTGGAGTTGTGGTGAGCTGCTTGGCTGTTCCATGGCCCACACCTCCTTCTATCTTTTACTGATTATGTTATTCAGTATTCAGACAGGATATCCCTTATGTTAGATTTGTCTTTTTAGTTTCAGACTTGCGTCGTATTTAGAAGCTCTTGTACTCATGACACCAATTCTTGGGTAGTATTTTTTTTCAGTTTGCGCATTCGTACTTATAAGAACTCAGTGTTGGAGATTTGGAAATTTGTTGTCTTTTCACTTATTTGTTAGTTAAGTTTGTTAAAATATGTTGGTTGGCTTACCTATTGGTTGGGAATATAGGTGTCATCACGACTCGTGATGTTGGGTCGTGACAAATTTGGTATCAGAGCGCCAGGTTCATCGGTCTCAAGAGTACAAGAGCAATGTCTAGTAGAGTCTTGCGGATCGGTATGAAGACGTCCATACCTATCTTCGAGAGGCTATAGGACATTTAGGAAATATTCTGTTCTTTTATTCATTATCGTGCACACTTGACCTTGTAGAAATTCTAATCTTGATATCTCATTCTCTCTCAGATGGCGAGGAATCGTACATCGGTAAGTGGTGGTCAGGATCCTATTCCTGTGCCTGCTTCTGGGAACACTATCCGAGGTAGAGGTAGGGGACGAGCTCGAGGTCGGGGTAGGGGCCGTATTGCAGCACCTGTGGGTGGTCAAGTACCAATAGCTACCCAGGGTCATGATAAGACCGTACCTCCTGATGCAGATGTTCTTCATGGGGATGTGCAAGATTGTGTCGAGGGGGATGGCCAACTGAGGCTCCACCCAGCACTTTTGTCACCCCAGTGCTTCAAGATACCTTGGCTCGTATGTTAGGAATCCTAGAGGGGATGGCTCAGGCAGGAGCTTTGCCTGTCAATTCTGATGGCTCACAGACCCGTGTTGGAGGTCAAACTCCAGATCCGATAGTTGCTCCAGATTCTCAGACTCCCAGGGCTCAGCCAGCTGCCGCTGTAGCTTCTCCTTTGGATAGTATTGAGTTCCCAGATATGACATCACATTTGGTGAATAGACCTTATATGACTATTGATGAGCAAAAGATGTTTGGGAGGTTCAGAATAATGAATCCTCCTACTTATACTGGTGACTTAGCTGAGGATGCATATGAATTTATAGTTAGTTGTCATGAGAGGTTGCATAATCTTGGATTAGTGGAGTCTCATGGATTTGACTACACAGCGTTTCAGATGACTGGATCTGCTAAGCAGTGGTGGAGGGATTATATTAGTAGTAGGCCAGATGGATCCCATCCTCTATCCTTGACTCAGTTTACTCAGGTATTTCTATCCAAATTTGTTCGACGCAGTGAGAGGGAGCGCAAGAGGGCCGAGTTTGAGGGTTTGCAGCAAAATGGTATGTCAGTTGCAGAGTAGGAGGGTAAATTTCATGCCTTGGCTAGGCATGCTTCGATGATACTTCCCACAGAGGCTGAGAGAGTGAGAAGGTTTGTTAAAGGGCTGATTATTCCGATCCGCCTAGGAGTTTCTCAAGTTGCTGCTTCTGGTGTTCCACACCAGAAAGTGGTAGATGCTGCTAAGGAGTTGGAGATGATTCGGCGTGAGGGATTTGAGCAGCGAGAGGGCAAGAGGACTCGTTATTCAGGTGATTATGGTGGTGCTCCGCCTAGGAGTCGGGGTTACTTGGGCAGAGGTTATCACCCTCACTCCAGCAGACCCATTCATGCTGCTATACTAGCGTCTGAGGCTGGTTACGCTGGCATAACTCTTCGAGCTCGGTGCATACTTCGCAGGGTTAATCTTCTAGACCTGTAGTTCGTGGAGGGCATTCTGGTCATTCAGGTTCCTCTCATCAGCCTACGTCTCGTAGGGGCTTTTTTGAGTGTGGTGATATGGGACACTTTGTGAGAGACTGCCCTAGGACCAGACGTGGTGGCTTACCTCAGGGTTCTGAGGCTTCGACTTCCAGGGCTGCACAACCTCCAACTAGGGGTGGTGCACAGAATGGTAGAGGTGGTTCTCATTCAGGTAGAGGTGGTTCTCCTTCTGGTCGAGGTGGTGGTCGTGGAGGTTCACAATCTGATGGAGGTCGTTCTCACTGCTATGCTTTTCCAGGTAGGCGGAGGTCGAGGCTTGAGATCTTTGTTATCACAGGTATTATTCCGGTTTGTCATCGATCAGCTACTGTATTATTCGATCCAGGCTCTACTTATTCTTATGTGTCCACATATTTTTCTCCTAGTCTAGATATATTATGTGAGTCTCTTGATTTGCCGATACGTGTCTCTACTCCTGTCGGGGATTCTGTGGTTGTAGATCTGGTGTATCGATTATGTACTGTTACCTTGATGGGGTATGACACTCATGCAAATTTAAAGGTCTTAGATATGATAGATTTTGATGTGATTCTCGGTATGGATTGGTTATCTTCTTACCACGCAATTTTAAATTGTCATGCCAAGACCATTACTTTAGCTATGCCTGGAATTCCTATAGTAGAATGGAGAGGTTCACTTAGTTAAGGCTCGTCAGTTGGTACAGAGAGGATGTTTGGCTTACTTGGCCCACATTCGAGATACTAGTATTGAGACTCCTATTCTTGAGTCTATTCCAGTAGTGAGTGAATTTTCAGAAGTATTTCCGACCGATTTGCCAGGTCTTCCACCAGATCGTGATATTGATTTTTGTATTGATGTGGAGCCAGGCACTCGGCCTATTTCCATTCCTCCTTATCGTATGGCACCAGCTGAATTGAAAGAGTTGAAGGAGCAGTTACAAGATTTGTTGAGCAAAGGTTTTATTAGGCTGAGTGTATCTCCTTGGGGTGCTCCAGTGTTATTTGTGAAGAAAAAGATGGCTCTATGCGTATGTGTATTGACTATCGACAGTTGAACAAGGTAACCATCAGAAATAAGTGCCCGATACCTCGTATTTGATGACTTATTTGATCAGTTGCAGGGTGCTTCAGTTTTCTCCAAGATTGATTTGAGGTCTAGCTATCATCAGCTGAAGGTTAGGGCGGAGGATATCCCTAAGAAGGATTTTCGAACACGTTATGGTCATTACGAGTTCTTGGTGAAGTCTTTCGGATTGACTAATGCCCCAGTAGCTTTTATGGACTTGATGAATGGAGTGTTCAGACCGTATTTAGATTCCTTTGTTATTGTCTTCATAGATGATATATTGATATACTCACGAACTAAGAAGGAACATGAGCATCATTTGAGGATTGTTCTTGGAATTCTAAAGGAGAAGAAGCTTTATGCAATGTTTTCAAAGTGTGAGTTTTGGCTTAGTTCGGTAGCATTCTTGGGACATGTAGTGTCCAAGGAGGGTATCATGGTGGATCCTAAGAAGATTGAGGCGGTTAGAGATTGGGTCAGACCTGCTTCAGTTACTGAGATTCGGAGTTTCTTGGGCATTGCAGGTTATTATCGACGGTTTGTTGAAGGTTTCTCATCCATTGCATATCCATTAACTAGATTGACACAGAAGGAGGTGACTTTTCAGTGGTCTGGCGAATGTGAGGTTAGTTTCCAAAAGCTCAAGACTTTATTGACTACTGCTCCGATTTTGACCCTACCCGTGGAGGGAGAGGGTTTTGTTGTATATTGTGATGCTTCTCGGATTGGTCTTGGTTGTGTGTTGATGCAGAAGGGAAGGGTGATAGCTTATGCTTCGAGGCAGTTAAAGGTTCATGAGAAGAACTACCCTATTCATGATTTAGAGTTGGCGGCTGTTGTGTTTGCATTAAAGATTTGGAGGCATTATCTTTATGGCGTGCATTGTGAGGTGTTCACGGATCATCATAGACTCCAATATATATTCAATCAGAGAGATCTGAATTTGAGGCAGCGGAGATGGTTGGAGTTGCTCAAGGACTACGACATGACTATTATTTATCATCCAGGCAAGGCAAATGCTGTAGCAGATGCCTTGAGTCAAAAGGCGGTAAGTATGGGTAGTCTAGTCATGTTACAGGTCGATGAGTGTTCTTTAGCTAGGGATTTCCAATCCTTGGCCAATATCTTTGTGAGACTTGATATTTCAGAATCTGGTAAGGTGTTGGCTTATATAGAGGCTAAGTCATCCTTGTTGGAGCAGATTCGGGCTCAACAATTTGATGATGGTGATTTATGTAAGATTAGGGACAAGGTGTTAAAAGGAGAAGCCAAGGCTGCAATTCTTGATGGTGAAGGAGTTTTGAGGATTAAAGGTCGTATCTGTGTTCCTCGTACAGGTGATTTGACTAGATTAATCATGGAGGAGGCCCATAGTTCGAGGTACTCTATTCATCAGGGCGCTACTAAGATGTATCGTGACTTGAAACAACATTATTGGTGGTGTCGTATGAAGAGGGTTATAGTAGATTTTGTATCTCGTTGTTTGAATTGTCAACAAGTGAAGTATGAACACCAAAAGCCTGGAGGTGTGACACAAAGGATGCCTATACCTGAGTGGAAGTGGGAGCGTATTGCTATGGACTTTGTGGCAGGATTGCCACGCACCTTGGGTAAGTTTGATGCTATATGGGTCATTGTGGATCGACTGACTAAGTCTGCACACTTTGCACCAGGTCAGACTACCTATAACTGAGAAAGGTTAGCCAAGATTTATATTCGGGAGGTGGTTCGGTTGCATGGGGTTCCTATATCTATTATTTCAGATCGTTGCACCCAATTTACATCTCATTTTTGGCGGTCTATGCAGAAAGAGTTGGTCATTCGGGTGGATCTTAGTACAACCGTTCACCCTCAGACTGATGGTCAGTCTTAGCGGACTATTCAGGTTCTTGAGGACATGTTGCGGGCGTGTGTGATTGACTTTAGTGGTCAGTGGGATCAGTTCTTGCTTTTAGCGGAGTTTGCTTACAATAATAGTTATCACTCGAGCATTGAGATGGCACCATTTGAGGCTCTGAATGGTAGGAGACGTCGATCTCCAATTGGCTGGTTTGATGCATTTGAGGTTAGACCATGGGGTACAGATTTGTTGAGGGAGTCCTTGGACAAGGTCAAGTTGATCCAAGATAGACTTCTCATGGCTCAGAGTAGGCAAAAGAGTTATGCAGATCGAAAGATTCGTTATTTAGAGTTTATGGTTGGAGAGAGGGTTTTATTGAAGGTTTCACCCATGAAGGGTGTGATGAGGTTTGGAAAGAAGGGCAAGTTGAGCCCAAGGTATATTGGTCCTTTCGAGATTGTTGAGCGTATTGGTGAGGTGGCGTATCAGTTGGCTTTGCCACCTGGTTTGTCAGGTGTTCATCCTGTATTTCATATTTCAATGCTTAAGAAGTATCATCAAGGTGGTGATCATGTGATTCAATGGGATTCAGTGTTACTTGATCAGAATTTGACTTTTGAGGAAAAGCCGATCACCATTTTGGATAGGCAAATTCAGACGCTAAGGTCCAAGGAGATTGCTTCAGTAAAGGTTCAGTGGAAGCATCGTCCAGTGGAGGAGGCTACACGGGAGACAGAGTCTGACATGAGGAGTAAATATCCTCATCTCTTTGAGCGTTCAGGTTAGCTCTTTTCTTTTTCCGTTCGAGGACGAATGTTTGTTTAAGTGGTAGGTGATGTAACAAACCGCTAGGTCGTTTTGAGAACTAGGACTATATTGAATTTTTCCCCAAAAAAATAGAGTGTCATTTTAAACTATTTAATAAACTATGAGTATTAGAATTAATATAGTAAATAATTAGTGGGCAGAGTCCATAACTCATTTTATACCTTTTTTATTAGCCCATGTATTTAAATAACTTAGAGGGGTTACAGTTATTATATCACGATTAGAGAAAATCAGAAATAGGAATAAGTTGTCATCCTCGGCGCTGGAGAAGAACTCGCTGCGCAGGTAAAAGGATACCATCCTTGTCTAGTTTTTTTTCAAATTTTCGTTGAATAGGATTACAGTTGAATTAGATTGAATTGTATATTAATTGTTATTATATTGGTAATGTGGGGTTAAAGTAAAGTTGTCAGTAGGATGTAAGTTTGGATCTGCAAATGTTTTTCTTTCTTATTGAGAAAATATAGTAAGTGGGGACAAACTTATAAGCCAATCATGAGGCAATCATGACAATAGTGGCAATTGAAATGTATTTATTTTTTTGTTAGGCATTAAACAATACTTTGCAAGGGGTTACATACATACTAGTGCATTTCGTAATCAGTTGTGTGAGGTCGATCCTTTTAAGTTTATTATTAAATATAGGCTTAAGTTCAATATATGCATGGGAGATATTAAAGTTAAGTTCTTGGATTGACATTTAGCAAGTATGAAAAAATTTGGCATACCAATATATATCAAGATTGGGAGTTTGGTCGGAAATATGAGTGAGTTTAGCGTCTATGATAGACATATTATAATTTGAATGTCTACAAAAATTCACTTACTTACGAATATTGCACAAATGGTAGATTGGGAACGTTCCGAAGCTTTGCGAAAAGGAAAGGAGAAGTCTTGAAGATTGGTGAAACAAGTTCGGCATTTAAGGTATGTTAAGACTTTTTAGACTTGTTGAAGGACGTTTTCTTAATTAAAGATTAAAAATGAAATAGACAAAGGGGTACGGCGAAAGATGGGGGTCTCGTATCAATGGTGTGACGGGCATTGGTACGAGTACCGGTGTTAATAAACGGAAAGTTACTACTATAGAATGTGGATTGTAATTTGAGAATTTGCCAAAGCATATGGGCATCGGATGATATATTATTGACTTGAAATTTTTGTGTGATTGTGTTTTATTATTTTTTTCACCCGTATAGTTGTGATAATGGAGCTAGTTGTGTATTATGTCGATATTGATTGAGTGAGATGCATCATCATCCCTTTATTTTGAAATAATATTCTATACATGCATTGACATGAGATTGAGTATAAGATGGGCACGTGGAGATCGTCCGTGCCGGGGATGGTAATATGTTAAGATTGTAATTTGGGCATGTGGAGACCGTCCATGCGGAAATTGTTTGATATTATGATGGTGCGTTGAGATCGTCCGCACAGACATGTGGAGATCGTCCGTGTCGGTATATGGACCTCGCGAGTCCCCCATGGGTCATGAGCTCTCGATGTATTTCCGAGGATTATCATGTATATACGGTTAAGTGAGTACGGGGTATTCTGAAACGATTCATTTCATGGTATCATATTGCATTGCATTTCATCACATCATTTATTTTTTATGATTATGTGTTTTGTTTGGTATTTGGAAAGTACTTGATGTTTGATTACCTTTATTGATGAACTTAAATAGTGAGTGTAATATATAAATACTTGTATAATCTAAGAATTTATTTTCTTATATAAACTCCCGTCACTACTTCTTCGTGGTCGGTCAATGAGACATACTGAGTACACTTGGTTTCGTACTCATACTACACTTGTTGCACTCTTTGTGGTGCAGATTCGATTCCAAGTAGGAGTACATCTTGAGGAGCAGTTTGAGTCCGAGTTTGGAGTGTCTTGGAGTTGTGGTGAGCTGCTTGGCTGCTCCGTGGCCCACACCTCCCTCTATCTTTTACTTATTATGTTATTCAGTATTCAGACAGGATATCCCTTATGTTAGATTTGTCTTTTTAGTTTCAGACTTGCATCGTATTTAGAAGCTCTTGTACTCATGACACCAATTCTTGGGTAGTATTTTTTTTCAGTTTTGCGCATTCGTACTTATAAGAACTCAGTGTTGGAGATTTGGAAATTTGTTGTCTTTTCACTTATTTGTTAGTTAAGTTTGTTAAAATATGCTGGTTGGATTACCTATTGGTTGGGAATATAGGTGCCATCACGACTCGTGATTTTGGGTCGTGACAGTGCAATTACGAAGTTTTAGTGGAATGACTTGTAATTTATTATGGTATGAAGAATTCAAATTAATTATTTGAAATCATTTCCATAATAGGAAGGCTCGGTAATTAATTTTGTGGTCCCTATAGTACCCATATTTAATTAGAACGCAAAATCCTATTTCTATGCAAAAAGAAAGAATAATATGAGTTTTTCTAGTCTTCTACAAAAACAAGGTTTTCTAGTCCTCTTTGGATTAAGAAGAGATCTCTTTCACTAACCTAGAAAATCAAAGAATTAGTTTTCTATTCGTTAATTGTCCACCAAGTATTGAGAGAGTTCAGATGTGACTTGGGATCACGATCGAAGATCATAACTATCTTGTAGATTCAGTTGAAGGCCTGTATAACATGTGGATTCGCTTAAAGATATCTATATTAACGCATAAAGAGGTATTTATAGAGTTAAACTTTTAATATGTTTATGTGTTCTCACATGGTTAATATGTTCTACCATAAATAGTATTGGTTAACTATTATTCATGTAAGCAGTAAAGATCCTAATATGTTTCCGTCGTGTATAATGTTTTCCAACACTATCCAACTCCTTGGAGCTTTCCTTGTTGCCGGTTCGTCGTGTGAGCTCAGAAATTGTTGTTCACTTGAGCTAAAGATGTCACTGAGTTGTTTTTTTTCCTGTTTTTAGGGAGGTTTTGGGGTAGTTTTTTTGACTGCTGTCAGAAACGAGGAAGGGTGGAGGCTGGTGGTGTTTTGGGTTCTCTTTTCTAGTGGAGATTCGGTTCACCGGAGATGGTTCGCTGGCGTTGAACAGTGACAGAGAAGAAGCTGGACAGTGGGGTATTAGGAGAACAGGGACAGGCCTGGCGGTGGCTGAAAACAGGGAAGGAAAGGGGCTGGGTTGTTTGTAAGCTCAGAGTTTGCTGGAGCTAACGCTCTCTGAAAACAATGGAGAGAGGTTCGCCGGAAAATTTTGTGTGGATTTGATATCATTTATAAGTTGCTAGCTGGTGGATCTTTGGAAACATTCAAAATAGCTGGTGGATCTTTTGAAACATTCAAAAGAAAAACAAAAACGGCTTGAGGTTTTTGGTTGCCGGAGTTTTGCCAAATTCATAGGTGGTGTCCACCCGAAAAGGAAAGTAAGGAGAGACTCTTTAAGATTTTACTAATTTGGAAACTCTCTCCAATTAAGAGAATTATTTCACCACTATCTTGACCTAGTGAGCCAATTATTTTATACTAGGTAAAATTACCCGTGCTTCATACAGAATTGAACTATGTTACTAAGCTCACATTGATCATTCAGTAATATTCAAAAAAAATTTATAGACACTACATTGTCAAAATCATTTTATGTTAAGGGAATCCAAAATCTTAAAAGTGCTATAATTTTTTTTAATTTTTATACAAAAATTATGAGTGATAGAGTTATTTTAAGTATAAGAAAGAAAAATAAGAAATCTCCATGGAAATAGTCGGTCAGAAGTAATGAAACATTCTAAATTGCAAGCGCTTATAATGACCAACATCACACGTTAAAGAAGACACCAAATAGACTCAACAACAACACTCCCAATTAAAGTGGAACATTACGTCCATACAAGAACATAATTCACTAATTCAAATGGAGGACCTTCGGCTCCTTTCTTATGATCCTAAAATTGTTAGTATCATAAATTTTTTCCTCATCGTCGCAGAATAGTCAGTACTATTGCTTAGGTTTCATATCACCAACCCAACTTTTTGAAATTGAACCATAGTTGTTGTTACGGTTATAATATATTTATCAACCAAGTAGTAGGAGATATCATTCATAACTGTGTATTCTAAACCATAAGTTTTACACATATCATATTAAAATATCAAAGAATAATTTTCTGAGAGTTTGAACTCACAAATTTCCACAAATAATAATAAAGACAACCTTACTTTTCTAACAATCAAGAAAAAAAGCGCATATTTGCTTAACATATTTTTCAAAAAGACAGTCTATCAGAATTTATCCAAGTTTATAGTTCACAAATTTAATTGAAAGAAGCCAAAAGAAAATGTTATTACTTATTTATGAAAAAGCATAAAAAAACTTGATTAGAAGGGAGAGTTATCAATACGGCAAAATTGATCTTTAGAGACAATTATAAATGTCCATGGAAAAAGTCCATAGCAATATTGATGAGCTGACATTTAATTAATGTAGGTGAAGATTCTAGCACTCTTCTTTGCTGTGCGTATTGATTGTCGGTAAAAAAAATATCTTTTTAGTGTATTTTGGACATTTATTTGTTTCAAGAAAACTTGATTTCTTATTATGCCTAAAAAGAAGAGACAAAGAAATATGACAAATTAATTAACTTGCAATAAATGAAGTGAACTAATTATCTCTATACTAATATTCTATGAAGGGTGCAATGACATATAAAATGTTTGTCTGCAAGAATGAGCAATCAATACGTACTATGGCAAAGAAGAGAGCAATATGTTTGGTTCTTTTAACCAATTTCAGCATTAATTGCGTATTAGTTATCACATATTTATTGTTCAGTTCTATCAAATATAACATAAACCACAAAAACTTCCCCAAAAAGTATACCAAAAAAAAACTATACAAAGAAAAAAAAGGAAGATAAACTTTCAATCATCCTCACTTGAATTTTTAACTAAGATAAAAAAAACCCACCAAAATCTAAAAAATAAATTGCAATAGATACATGAATTACTATGACTTACACTAAAAGATTAAGCTCCAGTAGATAGGAGGAATTTTTTTTTTGAGAAATAAAACATACTTCATAAGAAGATTAATTAATGTATTTAAATTCAATTCCCCTAATAATGAAATAGTCTACAAATATTAACGACAGAAATAAATGTTTTGTTAATAAAGAACCAAATAGTGAATTGAACCTATTCAGTAGTTTTTTTGAGTTGTGGACTAAGAGGTGCAAGAGTAGTAATGTCACACTATGATGAAAACCATTTTCTTTGTTTATAAGAAGAAACCTGTAGGAAGGCAAGAAAAGAAGAACGATTTTTAATCATTTTTACTGAAGTTTTTCAAAAAATTTTAAAAAGCTCACCAAAATACTAAATTTTTTTCCATGGTTACATGAATAACTATGACCTATAGTTAATATTAATATCCATGAAGTAGGAGGAAGAAAACCGTAAGGAATGAAATAGACTTCATAAGAAACTTTATAATGAATTTAAATTCGACTACCCTATAGCGAAAAAAGGTACAAATAATAATGACAGAAAATTTCTCTGTTTATATTAAACAAACTGTAGGTCACAACTCTTTGAAAAAGTCACAACCCTTCGGAAAGGCGAATACCTTAAACTCTCAACTTTTCATAAAAGTCGCAACTCTTCATAAAAGTTGTAACTCTTCCTAAAGGTCGCAACTTTTTTATAAAAGTTAGAACTTTTCATAAAAGCCTCAAGTTTTTATAAAGTAACAACTTTTCATAAATGTCACAACTTTTCATAAAAGGGGAAGACTAGTTTTGGTAATACATAAATTTAAAGGAGAATCCTTGTTTGTGGTGACTCCACATAGACGACCTAGGTTTCTCTCTCTCTCTCTCTCTCTATATATATATATATATATATATGTATATATATATATATATATATATGATTTAGAAAATTTATATAGATGGCATAAGTTATGCGCACGAGATGGTGACCAAAAAATTATTGGTTCATAAAATATTAGTATAAGGAAATGATATTCATATTAAAATGAATTTTTAAACAGTCCAAAATATCAAAATGAATATTAACTGATGTAACAAATAGAATGAATATTCAAATATGACATGTAAAAATGTAATTTTAAGAATAAGTAATAATTTTTTTGATAAATAAGGATAATTATGAATAAAGTTATTCAAAACTATAAAAAAAAGTATTCTAAACTATTAGATATATAAAGTCACGAATTTTGAAATCTTCAGGACAAAATTAATTGTCAACACCAATCGTGTTATTTTGCAGCGAAATTTCATTCTTTAAGTTTAAAGGTTTGAGTTTTGATGAGTTCTTGAAGTTGATTCTAAATCTTATTGTATTTGTGTTTTGATGATTTATGGAGATGAAATTGAGTTATTTTAGTGTTATTTTCAGTAGATTAGAGACAATTAAGTTAAATAACTTATCCAAGTGTTGCGAAAGAAACCGTTCGATTTTAGTCGAGTTAGGGTTAGAAAACGAGCAAGGATGTTTGGCAGATTTTCTGGGTTGGAGCCTAGCACAACGCGCCTGCTAAAGAGCCCTAAAACATTCTTATACTTCAGGGGCTGACTCCCCGCGCCACCCATAGTCCCAAGGTCTCCTGCGCCATCCATTTTTCTTCTCTTGGTCCGTTTGAGACCTTCATTCTTTTTCGATTCTACCTACTCTAAGGTACTTGTAAGCACCTAAAATCATTATTAAATGATCATAACTTTGACTTTATAACTCAAATTCAAGGTAGAGTTGAGGGTTAAGTTTGAGAATTCTTTCGAACATTCTAAGGAAGTCTTTTTAGTCCTTTTGTGGAGTTTTCTACAAGTTCTAGTATCTTGTTTCAAGACTCGAGCAAGTGAGCACATGAGAACGAAGAGAATGTATTCATAAGTTTACCTTGTCATCATGAGATCCCCTATGTCATGAACCAAAATCTCTTGAATTCATAATTTACATTCAAGAGTCAAAGTTACAAGTATTTAACCTTGACTACATAATCCAATTCAAAGAAAGTTAAGATCAAAGTCAAAAATGTTAAGAGGTTAGCCTAGAAGTTAAGAAGCAAAGTCAACGTAAAGTTTCCTTATGTTTTCAAGAGTCTTACTTAAATGTTTTAACTTTGGTTTAACGCTCAAGTTTTGAGTTAAAGCAAAGAGTTAAAGTTGATGTCTTTCCTTCAAGAAATATAAAGGTACTAAGTATTCCCTAAGAGTTTATTTAAGATAAAACGTTTTAAGTTAAGTAAAGAGTATCTTAAAATGGAACAATTGAGCTATCTAAGAGGTTTTGGATACGAGATATGCAAATATATACCTCTCCCATGTCTCTCAAAGCTTTAACCTCCTGTAGAACGACTGTAGACCTGTACCAATTGTCCTGCTAATACTCGATAGAAATATCAACTTACAAAGGCTAGCAAGGTGTATGTTATAAGGTTTGTTCTCGTCTAATGTCTAATCAGTCACCACAATGGGAAAGACTAAAGGCGGCTTCTTGTAAATCAAACATCTTACATCTATTATCTCTTGAATTTTTATTGGAAGGGCTAAAAGTAGGTTATTATATAGAGAACTAAGTACTCCCTAAGAGTTACAAATGATTTCATATTTTAAGCAAGAAAGGAAGCTAGACTTCCAACTTAGCCGTTGGTTATGTTTTAGTAAAGACAAAACTATGATTTCCAAGAGAGCTTTTAAAGCTAAGTTTGAGCAATTACCTCAAACCAGAAAAGAAGTTGTTCTCGAAATATGATCTATGTATTTTTTGAGTAGTATTGATTACCGATATCATTATAACAAAAATAACTATTAGTGGCATTTGATTCTTAATTTCTACTACATATGTATTTTTAGCGACAATTGTCATTCTTTGTATATGTCCCTAAAGCCTTTAGCGACATTAGTTATAATGACACTTAACTAATACCGGTAAAGATACCACTCTTTATAAGTGTATATATTTAATGCCGCTAAAAGTTATTTTTGTTGTAGTGTATGGGAACGTGAATTCATATTAAAAATTCCTTAAAAACCATGTAGCCAACATGGACAAAAGAAGGGTCATACTTTTTAGATGATTCTTTAGTGCTTTTTAGCATAGACTAGTGGATCCACTTAGTAGTTCAGGTTTTTTGCTGACGGCAAGGTATAGGACAATCCTCTTGCAACGTTAAGCAAGATGTTTTACCATTGATTAGGCTCATAGTGATGGTTGTTTATTAGAGAATCTCCCACAAAAACAAAATTACTTTATTGTATGAGTAAAATTGAGTTTGTTGTTGCATTTTCTTTAACGAACTAAGTCGATTTTAATGTTCTATAAAGCTTTCTATATATTGCATGCATATTCTTGATTTATATTGAGTTGAGCATCCAGAGTCAAATATCATATCTTTGAGTTGAGTATCTAATCTAATCTCTTGTTGAGTATCATATCCTTAAATACTTTTGAGTTGAATAAGTTGAGTATCTTGAGTATTCCTTGAGTTGAGTAAGATTGTAAAGAGGTAAGTATGTTTTCCTTTTTATCAATTTCAAGCCTATGTTTTATGATTTAGATTTCCCCTAATATGCTCGTATATTCTACGTAATCAGCCAATAGACCTGCATCTTCTCATTATGCAGACACAAGTATTCAGGATCATCAACAGGAGCTTCGATGATACATCCAAGAGTTCGAGTTTGTTATGATGAACCTACTTGCTTCCGGAGGATTTCTGTTACTTTTCAGTTTAGTCAAGATGTCGTGGGTCTTGTTCCGGCTTCAATCTTTATCTGTTAGAGGCATCATAGATAGTCAATTTAGTTAAGAAGTCAATATTATTCATTTATTTTATTAAATATTTTAAAAACTTAAGTTGCCTATTTTATGGTGAGTTTAATACATTATTTTCATTCAAAGTTGTTTATTTGAATAAAAGTTTTATAAAGTTTAGTTTATTAAAATTTTCTTTCAATTTTATGATTTTGCATGGTTAAGTTAGTCTTCCCCTTTTAGTCAAATAGGATGAGGGTTCGCTTGGGGACCAACAATGGTTCTTAAGTTATGGCCACGTCCAGGGTGTAGATTCGGACCGTGACACAAGCAAACATGATCGTTAGGTTTTAAAAAAAATAATAGTATGTAAAGGCATGAAGATTTAGCTAATGAAAAATAAAATGTCAAGAATCATTTAGCCTAACTATAAAAGTTGTGTGCGACTTTTATACAACAATTCCATAATAGACGTCATGGCCAATGAAGGTCACCATACTGCATCGACTATACCTCTTTAGACCATATTCTTCACTACCACTATGAGCTTCTTCGTCCTTCCGATCTACAATAAATTGCATATCAGTATAACAACTATTAATTACAACATGATTCCTAGAAATATAATATGAAATATTTACGACAATAATTAGTTTGAAAATTTATATGACAATCTGAATGTTATGAATTGTTTATAATCACAAATTTCAATAGTGAATCAATCTTCATTTTAAAAGAAACTATACATGTATGTGTGTATTCATATTTTACCAAAGACTAGAAAAGAGGTGTTACTATTTACTTTTAGGGAATATTAAAGATCTTACTCATAAGTTACACTCAGGTCGATATCCAATTTAGACTCTAACTATAACTAAGTATACCATATGTAGAAATAGATGGACGATATTTAACTGATAACATGCAGTTTGTCCTGCTTAGGATTTTTATAGTAAGTTACACGATGTAAGTAGGGAGGATCATCTTCAGCATTAGATGATGACATATCAACACTTTCTTCCTCAGTATCTGATACTACCATTATTGGTTCCATTTTCTTAGCTCTCTTTGAAGGTCCAATCTCCTCTTCATAGGTACTGCTATTGAGTCCTTCGTATGAAAGTTGCCTCTTACGAGTAATCTTTATGCAATTTTTTGGTGTGTATGGAAGTACATGGAAAACTGATTTTACAATGACTGAGATGATCAAAATGTTAGTTGGCTCCAGTTGGTGATGCAACACAAATTGTGGCCAATCTTTTTTAAATATGAAGTAATTTGGATTTTTTCTCATAATCTTTGCTTCCCATGACATTCCAACTTCACTCGTTTTTAGTAAGCAAGTCTTACTCAACATTTTCGTCTTATCTTTGACAAAAGAAGATGGCGCTTGCTGACGAATCAAATTTGACAAAGGAACAATGAAATTAGGGCTCATTAGCACATGAGATCTCCTTTTTTTTTTTAAATAATAATTATTTTTTGGTGTGTTTTTCTAATATGTTTCAACCAAATTTAAAGTTCGTTTGGCCATGAGACTTGTTCTTCTTCTCTGAAACAGTTCTTATTCTATTTTAAAATCAGTTTTTGATTATAAATATTTCCAAATCCAACCCGGAGATTGAATTTCAAATTTGGAAAATTAGTTTAAACTTGTTTTCCAACTTGATATTTATAAATTTCAAATAAGATGTTGTTTGCAACAAATTTTTGTAAGCGTAGAAAATTAAATGCAAGCAAAATAAATAAAAGAAAACAATGTCATTTTTATTAATGAATCGTTGTGAGTACAATTTTTTATTTTCTTGATTCTCTCTCCTAAGTTTCTTTGAAATTCGATGACCTTCAGTAGCATATTTCCCGAATTCTTGGTTTTGATGTAAACCTCCTTGAGATGTTGTCGATCTCCTGGACATCGGAAAGTGCTTCATCGTTGTAAGTTAATCTTCGGGAAGAACTCTGTTTATCACTCTTTCAAAGAACTATTGATATTGATATAATAACTTTCTCTAAATTGCTGAATGATTGTTGAAGAGTTTTCTGAATCCCGTTTTGAATGTTATGTCTATCCCCTATTTATAGTTGTAGGGAGTGGAGAAGGTTGCTTGTGATTAGCCAAATGATGGCATTCTGACACTTAGTGCATTTTGATTCGTTCTTGCATTTGACTGGGGCTACCACCTCATTTGGACACGTGGAGTCACCTTGTTGGTCTTGGATGCCTAGTCACTGTGACACGTGGCATGTGTTTGGGCTTCAATGTTAAATGGACCTTGGATTTGAATTTAATAAGATGTACTTATTTATTTGTTAAGTCCAAATTAATTATTTAGCCCAAATGAACATGGATGTAATTCAATTTTGTATGAATTTGATCAATACAATTTACCCACAAATGCCCCTTATATCGGGACTTGTCGATGTAGAGGCTTTCCGAAGTATGACGACAAGACTTGAAGTAGTCATGAATGTATTATTATTATTTTAGACTTGTCAACGTGTAGGCTTGTAAAATTTTGTCGGCGAAAGTTGAAATCTTCATGAAAATTGACCCTACCGATATGTTGAGATCAAACTATACCAGAGTCTTCATGACAATATTCTCTAATTTGTAAGAGGTCATTTGACTTTAGGTTGTTTATGAACTCATTTTCTGCTTGAAGTGTTTCAATATGTTGAAGACTTATCGCATGAAATCTCTTCAAAGTGTGGTAATTTCATTTGTGTCATCAACTACAAATGACCACCAATTCAATTAGCAAGGATTGCGTTCACAAGCTTGACTTTGTGATAGAGACCTTGTGGTGTCAACGTAAATTTTAGGCTTTCACTTGAATAGAATGCAAGTATTTCAAAATTCTCATGAAGCGAGTGTATTCTCCTTCGGGCATATTTTTTCATGTAGTTTCTGAAAAATTTCCGTAATTCGGTTTCTATGGTATTTGCATAATTTGATTCTCCACAAAAAATTTCCATAATTTAATTCTTATGAAAACTTACCATAATTTTATTCTCATGGAAAATTATCACAATTTAACGCCACATAATTTGATTCCCATGTAAAATTTGATTATTTAATTGTGATGTTAACTTACCATAATTTGATTCCAATGGAAAATTTCCATAATTTAATTCCTATGAAAACATACCATGATTTGTTTTCTATGGAATTTTCATAATTTAATTTCCACGAAATTTTTTCATAACTTTTTTGTTATGAAAAATTACCATAATCTGATTAGGGCAAAGCCCACTTTCATTAACCCTATCTATAAAAGCAAACTTAAACTTCCTCTTGAGCTCACCTTCATTTCCACTTAATATGTTTCCTCCTTGTTCATGGATGAATGTTACTCTATTCCTTATTCTATTGTGGGCTATACAAGCTCCCTATTCCAATGTTCTCATCTGTCTTTCATACAAGATGTGTTACTCAACCAAGGTAACGTAAATCCTATCTTTTCCCTTTCTTTATTCATCACTGCTCTAACTCTTTGTTGCTTATCCATGTGAAATAATTTTTGTTGGAAAAATTATTATAGAATTTTGAAATATTCTTTTTGAGTTTAAAAAATGGCTAAAAGGGAAAATTCATATATGGGGAGAATCAAAGTAAACTCTTCAGTTTCTTACCTAAAATATGTTTATTACTTTATTAGAAATCACACATATAATCATTACACATTGTTAATATATATATATATATATATATATATATATATATATATATTGTTTTGAGATTAAATCATAAAATATATAATATTATATTTATGTAGTGGTGTGCTATGCATATCATGATGTGATATGGATTAGTTATCATGGATATAAAAACCATCAAGTCGATTCGAAATAATATGGATATCTTAGAAGATTAATGAAACAAGCACGAAGGGTTTAAAATATACTAAAATGAAAATTTAAGCAAGAGGTGAGTACATATTAAATAATTAGTAGGATACACTTTCCTTAATTTAAGCTCAAGGGTATCATTGTAGCTAGCTTCGTGTAGTTTATCCACTATTTTTAAATAACATAAACTAGGGTATGCTTTAGGGGTTGGTTTTTGGATGATATTTAGGCTACATTGTGAATTTCGGGAAACCTCACATCCATTCGATTTAACTCTCTTGATTATTTGGCTAAATTTTCAGTTTAATGAATACAATTTTTTTAACTTTTATATTTTACTCGAGTAATTAAATTCCTTTTTGTTGATAGAGCGTCCTTTTTTTCTTGTAAATCTCTCTGTCTTTCTTTCAATTTTCTATAGTATATATTATTTGGTTGATTTCTTGCATCTACAGTTGCATCAAGTATTTCTCCCTCTTCTTTTTCTATTTCTAAACAATAATCTTGCTTACTTGATCGTAGTACTAGGTAGGTCTATCCTTCAGGGCATAAACAGAAGAAATCACCTAGATTTTTCCACCACTGAAAATTGTACATAATAATACCTCATGGTTCTCCACTCACTTCCTTGTTGACTAGGTAATGTTTTTATTGTATGCTAAAAAAATTATATTTCTGATGCAAAAGGAATTTTCCTCTAGTGAACAATTCTTGAATTGCCATTTTATTATGTTCTATGAACCCTACTACTCTAGGTAGGTATTAGGTAAATTTTAGAGCACTTCCAATCTATGAAGTTCTTTATATATTCATAATCCGATTATAGGTTACCATATTGAGGAGATTGGAAGTATAAATTATACATGTTACCTATATATTCATTCCTTCTTGACCTGGTAAAAACCAATATAATTAACCTCAACTACCTTAGAATGGACACATAATTGTTGTTTAGATCAATTTTTTTTCTGGCAAATACCTTTATCATAACATTCACATAACGCTTTATGATGTAAACCTTTTATACTAGTATCATCAATATACTTCTAGCTTCGATATTCACTTAAATTTTGCTTAATCTGATATTGGATTACTTCGAATTGGGTGTTATAGTGGGTGTTTAGGTATTATTCTTGTCCATATACCTAATGGAAAGTTGCACCTGGATTCGACCTTAGTGATATCACTTATGTAAAAATATAGGACATATGAAGAAACTTCTTAGCATTGTGTTTTGCAGGAGTTATTATTTACTAGATACATAATACAAAGTGTGATTGTCTTAGACCATAGTGATACATAGTGTCATGTACTGCCACTTAACTGTTCAAATTTGGCATCAGAATAAGGGAGAAAATCTAGAGTGGTAGAGATATTAACAAAACACTCTCGAACTTCCTAGATATTTTCAAGAAGGCTTTAGAATTTCCTAGAAGTTGTAGAGAATTCTAGAATAGGACTTAATTGTAAATATTGTATTGTAAAGTAAAAAATATTTACACTTAGGCCCTAATGAGGTAGCATTAATAGAGGGCCTCTAATTGGAAAAATTTTCCAACCAAGTGTAAATCATTCGACAATGTAATACAAAGCCTTCTTGCAAAGTCTTTCTAATTCTTTCTTACAATATCTTAGTGGTCTTAGTGTGAAAATTCCTACATGAGCTTACAAGATCATGAAATATTCGTGACTAATCTTTCAGGTGCTGCATGAAACATTATTGAAACTCTAAGTCTCCCAAATTGTGGTATTAGAGATAAAATTTACACTAAGGGAATAACTAGTGAAGGAGATGTAAACGCTGCTAGCACCACCAACATCAGGCTGGATGGTGGAAGGAATATCTGCAAGGGAAAGAATCACCACAAGAGTCGTAAGTAAATGTTGCTCAACCTTACACCAAGCGAGGTGCTAACATGTCACCCACCTTCGACTATTGAAGAAAGTGGCGATGAGCATGGTAAGGAGGTCATTGACGTCACCAACATAGAGGAAAGAGTCCTTAGGGTTGAAATGGCGAGGTAGACCGTGGAGATCTTAGGCATGCGTTTGAATGATGTTTATGGTAACTTCAAGACTCTAAAGTACCTCAGCAATGAGGAAAACAACAAAACCCACAAGGTGTTAGAGGGCCGCAAACATTGAAGGATGCCATCACTTTCTTGAAGTGGTATCTCATAGGTGCGTTAAGTATGATTGAAGCCATGAGAGTTGAGAAGAAAGCAATAAAGTGGGGCGTAAAAGCTGAAGGATCTACGCTATATGTCCGAGATAGAAAAGTCAGTGTCGAGGCTCTCATGTCTTATATATTCAAAGGCATTCCTGATGCGCAAGAGGTGCAGAACTTCTTGTGGCTCTTCCGTAATTACATCAAGTGTAGTCGGGTAAAGAGAGACAAAACAAGATCAACACACTCGTGTTGTATCTTTCTGAGATGGCCATGTTATTGTAGAGGCATAGGGAAAAAGACATAAGGAAAGGGTTGTGCACCATAAGCACTTGAGCATAATTTCAAGAAGTTCTATAGAAGGACTTTCTCCACAACAACGTCATCTATGAGGCCAAACACAAATTCATATAATTGAAGCAAACAAGAAATATTCGGGCATACGTGAAGGAATTCATTACACTCACTGTTCAAATTCCTAACTTGAGGAGCGAAGACATTTTGTTCAACTTCATTGGCAGATTAAAAATTGGGCTAAGACGATGTTGGAATGACGGTATGTTGGGACCATAGATGAGGTCATCATAAAAACCGAAGGCTTGACTAACATCAAGCATGACATGCATGATAAGGAAAAGGTGAATGACTTGAGGACTAGTCATTCTAAAGGTGGTGGAGATCACGGCCTAGGTAAGGAGAAACTTGCATAGTCTAAACAACACCTCTTTCTAGTCGCAAAACAAGCAGTTTGGGCGCCAGAGCTACACGAATAGAAAGGTGCAGACTACAAAAAAAGATGGTTGCTACATATGTGGTGGACTGCGTGGTTATATTAAGTGCCCAAAAATTAGGAACCTTGGTTCAATCCTGCGAGCGTAAAGAGAAGGACTCATAAGAGAAATGGAAGGATACGGGCACATCGCAGCTAGCCATGGTCGGGCTATGTGGGGATATTGCAAAGTAGAGGGAAAAGTCTGAAAATTATAACACACAGTATGTAGACATCTACATAAATGGATGATAAAATCGTGCCATGCTATAGACATCTACATAAATGGATGATAAAATCGTGCCATGCTAGACTCCTTTCCTGAAGCGAACATTACGAACAAAACGCGAAAACAAGGTTTGGGATAAGTACAATACAAACAATGCGTGCATCAAGAAAGGTAAATGCACACCCAACTCCCATGTTTGGAGTTTCCCAAAGAGTAAGCATCATGTTGGGTAAGTGGCAAGATAAGACTAACTTTACCACATTTTCTTTAGATATATTTGATATCATTCTTGGGAAAGAATTCTTCCAAAAGTGTCATGCGATGATGGATCCCTACATCCAACGATTCATGGTCATGGAGCGGGAAGGTTCATGCATGGTACCCCTAGTCAACGTGGCATAGAAGAAAGCACATGCCCAATTGTCGGTTATGAGAATTATGAAGGACCTAAAAAAGGAGAGCCGACGTTCATAGCCACCATCTAAAGGTTGTTAGAAGACAATGGTGCCAAGGAGGTATTTCCACTGGCCATTGAAATTTTTTTAAAGAGAATAAAGATGTGATGTCGGACGAGCTGCCAAAAAGTTCTTTTGATAATTGTTCTAATCTAAATATTTCTTTAATATTATTTATTATATATTCTATGTATAACATATCTTGGGTTCTTTGGTACATGTATAAATTTTCTTGCATTAATACCAATATGTTGGGGTTGCAGAATTCATACATATTTTATTGAATAAAATATATTTTATCATAGAGTTCTTTTTAGAATTGTTCTAATTTAAATATTTCTTTAATATTATTTATAACAGATATGTTGGGGGTGCGGAATCCATACATATTTTATCGAGTAAAATACATTTTATCATAAAGTTCTTTTGATAATTGTTCTAATATAAATATTTCATTAATATTATTTATTATATATTCTATGTATAACATATCTTGGGTTCTTTGGTACATGTATAAATTTTCTTGCATTAGTTGTTTTAATAATCCTATATTTTCCATAGTTTCTATCCAATAATCTAAATAGTCATAGCTCATTTTAATCTGAATCTATTTTAAATCGTATATGTCTATTCCTTCTATATCTAATTCATGTAAATCTATTTCATACCATTCTTGATTTAATATATCTTCTATATCATGATCAAATATTTTTCCCATATAATTCTTTTTATGTCAACAATTTCTATATCTTTTAAGTTTATATAAGATCAAAGTTTTATAGTTTTTTATTTAATCATACATTGTAATCATGTTTATTTATTTATGCAGGTTTGTTTTCAATTATTCCTTCCTATCTTATCATAATTTAATTAAATTCATATTAGTTTATTATAAACTAGAGTATCGTTATCATGTTTTCTGGTCACTACTAGCATCGTACTTTAGCGGATAATTACTGCTTATCAGCGCCTCAACCTTGTGTACTCCCCTAACTGCATCCCTCGCCTACTAGTTTCCACTATGAGATGGCACAGTCTAGCAGTTTTCTCCCTGTTTCCCATTTACTGGCAATGTAGAATTCATGATTCTAATATTTCTAGTATATAATAACTAACATAAATTTAATCAATCATATATATGATATTCAGTAATATATGAAATTAGTTCTGCATAATTGTTAAACAATATACCTTTGCCTCTTGATTTTCCATGCTATCTAAAATATCTGACTTGATTTCGGATTTCTCCATTTTTAACTTAGTTTATATCTTTTGCCGAGAGAGGTTTTTGAAAGGGTTTTTATTAACTTAAGCTATTTTTTGGTATTGCCTCCCTCCCTCATTTACAATTTGGCAATCTATATATACTACTTTCTAAACCTGCACATAAGTGCCACTACTGTATACTTTACGACTATTTTACAAAACTTTACAAATGACCGCTATACACTGGTCTATTAAAAAGTAAAAGCTATCTACAAAGGGGTCTTATCTTTTTGCTTTTATCTTTGTCAACCACTTATCTTTACGTAATTTAAAACTTTCTTTTTATCATGTCTGCCACCTTATTTCCTTTGTTTGTATCTGCTTTTGTCCTTGTTATCTTCATCTCTTTTTCTCCTCCGTCTTTCATCATTATCTTCTTTTCATTATTCCAAATCAACATCTAGTATAACATTATCTTCTCCACTACATTTGAAACATCTGTGATCTGGGTATTTGTGTCCAATAAGTTTACAATATCTAATTAATAAGTCATCTGAGATAATTTCTTTCTTTAATGCTCGTGTTGTAGGTTGTTCCTCTGGATTTAATAATGATAAAATCTATCGCAGAACTTCATCCATATCTGCTCTTCTTAATTCCCTTGAGTTTGAATATATCATAACTTGATCTCAAGCATAATAACTCCATATGACATTTCCATTTAAATAATTATTTTCTAATTCGTGTATGATAGTTGATATACCAATTATTCTCTTATTGGCATAAAAACTTGGTATTCTATCTTTGGTATTTCATTCTGATGTCCAATATCTTTTGATATGATCATATCTTTTGTTAATCCTATCTTAATAACTTGAATTGGAGATTCTGCTGGTGCTGTATAAAACTTAATATAAAATAAGTTTCCTTTTGTAACTCTTTTGTATGTAATAAATGCTTTGCATAATTTTGGTATTCCATTGATTTCTTCTCCGTCACATGTATATACTGTACTTATTAATCCATAACTGTAACATGTCTTAACTAGATTAGCACTAGTTTTTGGTTGTTCATTAAGTATATTGTATCCTTGTAATTTTTGAGTTATATAGTCTTGACTTGGATCTTTGTTTTGGTTAGATATGGGGTTGAGATTTAAATAAGTTTGGATTCTATATATATTTTGAATGTAGGTTTGTGTAATATAATTGTATCTTTTCTTTTTACTCTGGTTTTGTATACTCACTGCATAGGTAGAAGTTTGTGGTTCTATATGTATTTGTTTTTGTGTATTTTGAATAAATGGTTTTGCAAATAACTTGTTTAAATTTGTATTTCGTGGTTTTTCACTAACTTTTGTGCTTGTACCTGCAGCTGTATTTAAAAAAACATTCATGCTGCTGACTTATATTAGCTTTAGACTTCAGGTTATCTTCATTAGTCTTTAGCTTTTTTATCTCATTGTCCATACTATCCACTTTAGTACAATGTGTAGTAATGGCTTTGAGTAGCTTTTCAATTGTATCTTCGTCTTTGTTCTCAGTATGAGTAGCTTTGTCTTGATAAGTAGTCTGCAACACCATTATTATTAGTCTTTATCACTTCAATTCTAAATGTAAAGTTTAATTTATTTAATACCAATCTTCTAATTTCTTTCATTGTTACTGAATCTTATATTTTCTGGTTAATCACCATTTTACTTGTGTATTATCTGTTCTTACAATAAATTTTTTATATACAATATATGGCTCAAATGCTAATAAATATTTATATACTAAAAATAATTCTTTCCTATTTATTTCCCATTTTATTTCCATATTTGTATATGTGCGTGAATAATATCTACAGTGATATTCTATATTATTATCATTATATTTATATTTTAATACTCATCCATAACTTTTTTCACTTGCATCAGTTTCTACTATATAAATAAATTTTTTTATCTTCATCCGGAAAATAATAATTTTTGTAATATTTTATATAATAATTTTATCTTTTGTATTTGTGTTTGATCTCTATTATCAAAATGATATTCTACATATTTCTTTAGTTTTTGTTGTAATGGTTTTAAATTTTCTGCTAATTTTTGTATATATTCTCTTACTTGGTTAACTAATCCTAAAAAGGATTGTAATTTTTTTTGTATCTAATTGTTCATTCGAGGTTTTATTTTTTTTACTATATGTGTTTGCATTTTTATTCCATTTTTATCTATTTGTATTCCTAGGAACTCTATTTGTTTTTTCATCACTTCTGCGTTCTTTTTACTTAAACTTATTCCCGAGTGTTGTATTATATGTATAAATTTTTCTAATAGCCTTATGTGTTCATCTTGTGTTTTAGAATATAATAATATATCATCAATATATACTTTACAATATTCTAGTTGTTTAAAATACTTATCCATAAAATGTTAAAATCTACCTGGTGCATTTTTATATCCAAATGGTAATACATTTCATTCATAAAATCCTTGTGATACTGTGAATGCTGTATGTTTTTTATATTCTTCTTTTAACTTTAAATGATAAAATCCTGATTTACAATAAAAATTACAAAAGTAATTATATCCTGGCATTTGTCTTATCTTTAGTATTTTATTTGGTATTAGATAATTATATGTTTTAGTTTTTGAATTTAAATTTTTGTAATCAATTACCATTCTATTTTTTCCTCTTTTTTGTTCACTATATTTATGTAACGACCTGTTTAGTCGATTCGAGCAGTAAAGTTTAGTTTTAAAAATAACTGACTGTGTCGACGGACCACACGACGGACCGTCATGGTCACGACGGACCGTCGAGGGTCTCGTTCCAAAACACTTAAACTCTGAAAATTTGGGTACTGAGATCGACTCTCTGAACTTCACGACGGAATGGTAGGACGGACCGTCACAAACTCTTCTACAGAAATTAACTCTCTGAACTCTGTGACGACCCTGCAGGACGGACCGTCGCAGGCACGACGGGCCATCACTAGTGGCGTAACCTTGACTTGGTCGGATTTCTGGTAAAGTTTTTAAGGGGCGTTTTTGACTATTCATGATTATAATAATAAAGTTAGTGGGTTAATGTTAATAATTTAATTACTTGAGGGTTAAAGGAGATAACCTTGAAATAAATAGTGGGTTACTTTTATCATCTTTTATACTTAATTATATGATAATTAGGGTAAAAGAAAAGGGTTTGAATAAGGAAAAATAGAAAGAACAGAGAGAAGAGGGAAGAACGAACGAGAGAGGGAGAATGAAGAGGAAAGCAAAGGCATTGAGAAGTAGATTGCTTGATCACGATTCTTCGGTGGAGGTAGGTTATGGTTTATGCTATTTCATAGTAAACTCTAAATAGCGATTGATATGTATTGGGTGGTATTGTAAAGTCTTCTATATGCTTAATTGTGTTGTTGTATATTGTGATTATGTATATGGTGATGGATTATAATGATGATGATACGGTGGAAATCTTAAACCTTAAATTCTCTCTATTAATGATGATGCCTTGACATAAAGGAAGGCTTGATGAACTAAGATAATGAGATTAGGGGATCGGGTGTCACGTTCCGACACCAGGATAGTATTAGGGGATCGGAGTGTCACGTTCCGATACCTAGATAGTATTAGGGGATCAGAGTGTCACGTTCCGACACCAGGATAATATTGAGGGGATCGGAGTGTCACGTTCCGACACCAGGATAGTAGGGGATCAGAGTGTCATGTTCTGGCATCAGGATAATAAAGAGAATGAATATTGAGGGGATCGGAGTGTCACGTTCCGACACCAGGATAGTAGGGGATCGGAGTGTCACGTTCCGACATCAGGATAATAAAGAGAATGAATCTTGAATTATGTTAATATACTCAAATTTAAAGAACCATTTCCCAAATGAGTATGGTGTGGAGGCTTGAGTCCTCATAGATGTGCTGGGTGTTGTGGCCAATGGTTATGGTACTTGTTGTTGTCACCTGTTGAGTATGTAGTTGATTTTATATTATTATGTGATATATATTGCTTTCTATTTTGAGTTGGCCGATGATACCTACTCTGTACGTGTTCCTTGTACTGACCCCTACTTGTATTCTTTTTATTTGTTATTTATAGAATGCAACAAACGTGCCATCAACATCGACTCGTCCGCAACTCTAGCCAGTCTTCATCACGTCAGCTTTCAGGGTGAGCTATTGTTCCTAGCTCGGACTGGATTCTCTCTCATTCATGTCTTGATGTCCTTGAAGTTCGGACATGGACCATCTGTTTACTTATTTTAGCTTCTTAGATACTCTTAGATTTAGTAATTTGATGATAGATGTTCTTGTGGTGATGACTTCCAGATTTTGGGAATAATAAATATTAAATTTTAGAAGTTATTTATTGGTTATATTAATGAGTTTTAAGTCTTCCGCATTATATGTTGTTCGTTATGGTTGGAATATTGGTAAATGATTGGGGTGTAGATTGGTTGGTTCTCTCACATAGGAGGATAAGTGTGGGTGCCACTCGCGGCTCGTTTTTGGGTCGTGACAAACATAGTATCACAGCATTAGGTTCGTTGATCTCATCACACAAGAACGAGTCTAGTAGAGTCTTAAGGAACGGTAGGGGGACGCCTTTACTTTTCTTTGAGAGGCTATAGGACTTTAGTAAAATTCCATTCTTTCTTTCTTTCGTGCTATTACTTGGATCCAATTGGTATCTAGATGATACAAATTGGTATCTGACATCCTCACTCTATTTCGCAGATGGTTAGAACTAGAGCAACAACTGTGCCAACACCAACACCGGTAAGACAGGATGCGTCTGAGCCAGCCACTGGGGCTGTAGCTCGAAGAGGAACGGTGGCAAGAGGCCGTGGTAGATGTCGCGGGAGGACGTCCTCTAGAGGTAGAGGACAAACACCTGGTCCAGCTAGTCCTAGGGCGGTGACTCCTCCACCGACTGATGAGGTAGTAAGAGAGGGTGAGAAAGGGGAAAATGAGCAAGTGCAAGATGAGGAATTACCACCCCAACCTACCCCAAATATGATTAACCAGGTTCTTGCTTATTTTAGCGGGTTATCTGATCAGGGTCAGACACCTCCAGTGTTTTCTGCACCATCACTTCAGGTTCCGGGAGTACAACATGCAGCTGCTATGGCTCCCTGCGTGGATGCCTCACTGGAAATAGGCACGTTTCCTCGACTGACTACAGGGCCTATAATGACGAGTGATCAGCATGAACTTTTCACTAAATTTTTGAAGTTGAAACATTCAGTCTTCAAGGGTGTTGAATCTGAGGATGCTTATGATTTTCTGGTTGATTGTCATGAGTTGCTACATAAGATGGCCATAGTAGAACGATTGGCGTTGTGTTTGTGACCTACCAGTTTCAAGGAAATGCCAAAATGTGGTGGCGGTCGTATGTTGAGTGTCAACCAGCACAGGCACCACCTATGACTTGGGCATCATTCTCTAGCTTATTTATGGAGAAGTATATACCCCGGACTTTGAGGGATAGGAGGAGAGATGAGTTCCTAAGCTTAGAGCAAGGCAGGATGTCTGTTACTGCTTATGAGGCTAAGTTTCGTGCACTATCCAGGTATGCCACCCAGCTTTGCTTCAGTCCACAAGAGCGGATTCGTCGTTTTGTGAAGGCATTGAGGTCAGATTTGCAGATCCCAGCCTTACAGGTAGCTGCTGCAGAAAATCCTTTCAAGAAGTGGTCGATTTTGTGATAGAGGTGGAAGGGGTGAAGCTGGACGACTTCACCTTGGCGTCGACATCTAAGAGGTTCCGTAAGGGAGGTGAGTTTAATGGTTCTTACTCCAGGGGGCAGAGTTCGGGAGGTTACACAGCCCGGCCTATTCAGTCTTCACTGCAAGCTGTAGTTGGGGGTCCATCACAGACCAGTCAGCATTCCTCTGAGTTTGGAGGTTATCCCCAGACTTCATCGATCTCACAGAGACCTATGCTTGAACCCAGAGAGTGTTATGGATGTGGGTAGACTGGACATATTAAGAGATATTGTTAAAAACAGAGTTACAGACCCCCAATAGTCAGAGGTAGAGGTGGTCATGGAAGAGGCCGCTATTCTGGAGAACGGAATGGCCAAGGTAATGGAGGTAACCAAATAAACCGGGGTGGCGGGCAAACTGGAGCTACTGCAGCGCAACATGGTAGGGGCAATGGGCAGACGGGTGATAGGGCCCATTGTTATGCTTTCCCTGGGAGGACTGAAGCGGAGACATCTGATGCTGTTATCACAGATAATCTTTTGGTTTGTGATTGCATGGCTTCTGTATTATTTGATCCTGGATCCACATTTTCATATGTATCTTCTTCCTTTGCTATTGGTCTTGATTTGCATTCTGAATTGCTTAACATGCCCATTCGGGTCTCTACTCCTGTGGGTGAGTCTGTGATAGTTGAGAAGGTGTATAGGTCTTGCCCTGTGACTTTTGTGGGGAACAATACTCATGTGGACTTGATTATTCTAGGGATGGTTGATTTCGATGTAATTCTGGGTATGACTTGACTTTCTCCAAATTTTGCAATATTAGATTGTAATGCTAAAACTGTGACATTGGCCAAGCCTGGGACAGATCCGCTAGTGTGGGAGGGTAACTATACTTCCACCCCAGTTCATATCATCGCCTTCCTTCGTGCTAAGAGAATGGTTAGTAAGGGTTGTTTAGCTTTCTTGGCACATCTCAGGGATGATACCTACCAAGTACCTTCGATTGAGTCTGTTTCGATAGTCCGTGAGTTTCTGGATGTGTTTCCTGCAGACCTTCCTGGTATGCCACCGGATAGGGATATTGATTTTTGTATTGATCTGGAGCCGGGTACTCGCCCCATTTCCGTACCCCCATATAGAATGGCTCCAGCAGAGTTAAGGGAGATAAAGGACCAACTTCAGGAGTTGTTAGGCAAAGGCTTCATCAGACCAAGTGCATCCCCTTGGGGTGCTCCTGTTTTATTTGTGAAGAAGAAGGATGAGATTTTTCAGATGTGCATACACTATAGGCAACTGAATAAGGTAACTGTTAAGAACAAGTATCCTCTTCCACGCATTGATGATTTGTTCGATCAGTTACAAGGTGCTTGTACCTTCTCAAAAATCGATTTGAGGTCTGGTTATCATTAATTGAAAATACGGGCAGCAGATGTGCCAAAGACTGCTTTTCGAACCAGGTATGGGCATTATGAATTCTTAGTAATGTCTTTTGGACTAACGAATGCCCCTACTGCTTTCATGAGTTTGATGAACGAGATTTTTAAGACATATCTGAATCTCTTTGTCATCGTATTCATTGATGATATACTGGTATACTCAAAGAGCAGGAAAGAACATGAGGAGCATTTGAGAATTGTATTGGAAGTGTTGAGAGAGAAAAGGCTTTATGCCAAATTTTCCAAGTGTGAATTTTGGCTAGATTCAGTGTCCTTCTTCGGGCACGTGGTTTCTAAGGATGGAGTGATGGTGGATCCTTCTAAGATTGAAGCAGTGAAGAGTTGGGTAAGACCTACTAATGTTACAGAGGTAAGGAGCTTTGTTGGTTTAGCTAGCTACTGCCGTCGATTTGTCAAGGGATTTTCTTCTATTGCCTCCCAACTGACAAATTTTACTAAGCAGAATGTTCCATTTGTATGGTCGGACGAATGTGAAGAAAGCTTCCAGAATCTCAAGACCTTGTTGACTACTGCACCAATTCTTACCTTGCCAGTAGAAGGTAAGAATTTTATTGTTTATTGTGATGCATCTTATTCTGGGTTGGGTGCAGTGCTAATGCAGGAGAGAAATGTGATTGCTTATGCTTCAAGGCAATTAAAAGTGCATGAACGTAACTATCCGACCCATGATTTGGAGTTGGCCGCAGTGGTATTTGCATTAAAGCAATGGAGACACTATCTATATGGGGTTAAGTGTGAAGTCCATACAGATCATCGTGGTTTACAATATGTTTTTACTCAGAAGGATTTGAATTTAAGACAGAGGAGATGGATGGAACTACTGAAGGACTATGATGTTACTATATTGTATCACCCAGGAAAAGCTAATTATGGTGGCAGATGCTTTAAGTAGAAAAACAAGGAGCATGGGTAGTTTAGCCCACTTACAAGTTTCTAGACGCCCATTGGCTAGAGAGGTCCAAACTTTGGCTGACGACTTTATGAGGCTGGAAATATTAGAGAAAGGAGGATTTTTGGCCTGTGTGGAGGCAAGATCATCTTTTCTTGACAAGATTAAGGGAAAACAGTTTGATGATGAGAAGCTGAGCCTAATTCGGGATATGGTGTTGCGAGGAGAGGCTAAAAAGGCAATAATTGATGAGGAAGGCATTCTAAGAATTAATGGGAGGGTATGTGTGCCCCGTGTTGATGATTTGATCCACACTATTCTTACAGAGGCTCATAGTTCAGGATATTCTATACATCCTGGTGCAACAGAGATGTACCGTGACCTAAAGCAACATTTCTGGTGGAGTAGGATGAAGCGTGACATTGCTGATTTTGTTGCCCAATGCCCAAATTGTCAACAAGTAAAGTATGAACACCAGAGGCCCGGAGGAACACTTCAGAGAATGCCCATTCCTGAATGGAAGTGGGAAAGAATTGCAATGTATTTCGTGGTTGGTCTTCCAAAGACATTGGGTAAGTTTGATTCTATTTGAGTAATTGTTGACAGATTAACTAAGTCTGCTCACTTCATTCCGGTTAAGGTGACTTACAATGCAGAGAAGTTAGCCAAACTCTACATCTCAGAAATTGTTCGATTGCATGGAGTTCCACTTTCCATCATATCAGATAGAGGTACACAATTTACTTCTAAGTTTTGGAAAACATTCCATGCTGAATTAGGTACTAGGTTGGACCTTAGTACTGCATTTCACCCTCAGACCGATGGTCAGTCTGAGCGAACGATTCAGGTGTTGGAGGATATGCTTCGTGCATGTGTGATAGAATTTGGCGGTCATTGGGATAACTTCTTACCCTTAGAAGAGTTCTCATACAATAATAGCTATCACTCAAGTATTGATATGGCCCCATTTGAGGCACTGTATGGGAGGAGATGTAGGTCTCCCATTGGTTGGTTCGATGCATTTGAGGTAAGACCATGGGGTACTGATCTTCTGAGGGAATCATTAGAGAAAGTGAAATTCATTCAAGAAAAGCTTTTAGCGGCGCAAAGTAGGCAGAAGGAATATGCAGATCGAAAGGTTATAGACTTGGAGTTCATGGAGGGTGAACAAGTCTTACCGAAGGTTTCACCCATGAAAGGGGTGATGCGGTTTGGTAAGCGAGGTAAGCTTAGTCCGAGTTATATTGGTCCATTTGAAGTGCTGAAGCGCGTAGGGGAGGTGGCTTATGAATTGACATTACCTCCAGGACTCTCAGGAGTGCACCCGGTATTTCATGTGTCTATGCTGAAAAGATACCATGGGGATGGAAACTACATTATTCGTTGAGATTCAGTTCTTCTTGATGAGAATTTGTCTTATGAGGAGGAGCCTATTGCTATTTTAGATAGAGAAATCCGCAAGTTGAGATCAAGGGAGATTGCATCCATCAAAGTTCAATGGAAGAATCGGCCAGTTGAAGATACCACTTGGGAGAAGGAGGCTGATATGCAAGAAAAATATCCACATCTCTTTACAGACTCAGGTACTCTTTCTCGCCCTCGTTTTTCTTCCTGTGATGGTTCGAGGACGAACGATGGGTAAATTGGTATCTATTATAACGACCTGTTTAGTCAATTCGAGCAGTAGAGTTTAGTTTTGAAAATAACTGATTGTGTCGACGGACCACACGACGGACCGTCATGGTCACGACGGACCGTCGAGGGTCTCGTTCCAAAACACTTAAACTCTGAAAATTTGGGTACTGAGATCGACTCTCTGAACTTCACGACAGAATGGCAGGACGGAGCGTCGTTGGCACGACGGACCGTCACAAACCCCTCTACAGAAATTAACTCTCTGAACTCTGTGACGACCCTGCAGGACGGACCGTCGCTGGCACGACGGGCCGTCACGAGTGGCATAACCTTGACTGGGTCGGATTTCTGATAAAAGTTTTTAAGGAGAATTTTGGACTATTCATGATTATAATAATAAAGTTAGTGGGTTAATGTTAATAATTTAATTACTTGGGGGTTAAAGGAGATAACCTTGAAATAAATAGTGGGTTACTTTTATCTTCTTTTATACTTAATTATATGATAATTAGGGTAAAAGAAAAGGGTTTGAATAAGGAAAAATAGAAAGAACAGAGAGAAGAGGGAAGAACGAACGAGAGAGGGAGAAGTGAAGAGGAAAGCAAAGGCATTGAGAAGTAGATTGCTTGATCACGATTCTTCGGTGGAGGTAGGTTATGATTTATGCTATTTCATAGTAAACTCTAAATAGCGATTGATATGTATTGGGTGGTATTGTAAAGTCTTCTATATGCTTAATTGTGTTCTTGTATGTTGTGATTATGTAAATGGTGATAGATTATAATGATGATGATACGGTGGAAATCTTAAACCTTAAATTCTCTCTATTAATGATGATGCCTTGAAATAAAGGAAAGCTTGGTGAACTAAGGTAATGAGATTAGGGGATCGGGTGTCACATTCCGACACCAGGATAGTATTAGGAGATCGGAGTGTCACGTTCCGATACCAGGATAGTATTAGGGGATCGGAGTGTCACGTTCTAACACCAGGATAATATTGAGGGGATCGGAGTGTCATGTTCCGACACCAGGATAGTAGGGGATCGGAGTGTCACGTTCCGACACCAGGATAATAAAGAGAATGAATATTGAGGGGACCGGAGTGTCACGTTCCGACACCAGGATAATAAAGAGAATGAATCTTGAATTATGTTAATATACTCAAATTTAAAGAACCATTTCCCAAATGAGTATGGTGTGGAGGCTTCAGTCCTCATAGATGTGCTGGGTGTTGTGGCCAATGGTTATGGTACTTGTTGTTGTCACCTGTTGAGTATGTAGTTGATTTTATATTATTATTTGATATATATTGCTTTCTATTTTGAGTTGGCCGATGATACCTACTCAGTACGTGTTCCTTGTACTGACCCCTACTTGTATTCTTTTTCTTTGTTATTTATGGAATGCAGCAAACGTGTCATCAACTTTGACTCGTCCGCAACTCTATCCAGTCTTCATCACGTCAGATTTCAGGGTGAGCTATTGTTCCTAGCTCGGACTGGATTCTCTCTCATTCATGTCTTGATGTCCTTGAAGTTCGGACATGGACCACCTGTTTACTTATTTTAGCTTCTTAGATACTCTTAGATTTAGTAATTTGAGGATAGATGTTCTTGTGGTGATGACTTCCAGATTTTGGGAATAATAAGTATTAAATCTTAGAAGTTATTTATTGGTTATATTAATGAGTTTTAAGTCTTCCGCATTATATATTGTTCGTTATGGTTGGAATATTGGTAAATGATTGAGGTGTAGATTGGTTGATTCGCTCACATAGGAGGATAAGTGTGGGTGCCTCTCGCGGCTCGTTTTTGGGTCGTGACAATTTATTAACAATAAATGCCGGACTTGTATGTTTACTATAACTTTCTTGTATATATCCATTTTTTAGTAATTAACTTATTTGTATTTTAAATTCATTTAAATCATTTAAATTATATTTTAATGGTTTTTGTGTTATTATATTATTTTCATCAATCAGTTCAATTTTAACTTCTGTTTTATGTTTTTCCCATCCTTGTAAAGGATCTTCATTATATAATAATTCTATTTTTTCTTGGATTATTTTTACTTTATCTATGGAAAATATAATTAATTATATTATAGAGTATTCTTCTTTTATATTTTCTAATCTTTGTGAAATTTTTTCACTACCTTTAATCCATTCTGTTGTTTTTCTTCTTTTGTTACCTACTCTTTTTGCTCCTATCTTTTGTTAACATGGTGTTGTGAACCACCAGAGTTTTTTTGTTATTATATGTGGATATAATTTTTCTAAAAATTGCATTCCTAATAACATATCTTTTGTTTTTAATTCAAAATTATATATTTCGTCTAAAGTTAATATTTTATCCCATATTTGTATTTTTATATCTATTGCCTTGTACGTAATCATACTTCCTTCATTATTAAATCCTGTTTCTACTATTGGTGTTTTAAATTTTTCCCAATTTTCTTCTGGTAACAATTATATTAACATATATTAGCCTCTGCTCCTGTATCTATCATTGGTGTATAATATTTGTTATAATATCCTTCTATTATTATCTTCGCAAATATATATATTTTCATATATTTTTTTTTATATTAAAGTACTTTTTATTATGACTTTTTTATTTTGAAAATTTATCGTTAGTTGTTTATCCTCTATATTATATGGTTTTACTTGTTCTAGCTATTTTATTCCTAATGTTATATTTTCATTTCCTTGATATAATTTAAATTTTATTATTATTGGTATACCTTCAATTATTATTTCTTGTTCCGTTGTTTCTTCAATATTTATTAATACTTTTGCTAATTATGAACATGAGTGTTCCATAGTTATTATTTTATCTTTATTAATAACTCTCTTGCAATATAGTTTTTTCTTGTCTTGTATTTATTAGTATTAAGTATTTTCTTTGCTCCATTATTCCTGTTACATAACAATGATGTGGTTTTATTTCTTCTTCTATTAATTTTTGTGAAATTATATTTATTCTTTTAGAACTATTTGAAGTACTCATTTTTATGATGTTTGTGGAATATCATTATTATTTATTCTTTTTTATGTGCTTAGTCTTTCTTGTACTATCTCTAAATCTTCTTCTATATCAATTTCATTATAACTATAGTCATTATTATCTATAACCGTAACTACTTTTTCAAAGGGTTTTCAATTTTATTTTTTTTTATGTTATGTTATGTTTTGTTGTTAAAACATATAAATTCTTACATCTAGCTGTAAATATTTTTTATCCATGTGCTAGTTCTATTCCTGACATTTTCCAATATAATACTAATGATTTATCTATATTTCTGTTATTAATTGCTACTGAGTAATTAACACTTATTATAAATTTAAATTTTTGGTATATTACATTACCTTCTACTGCACTTATTATACTTTTTTCTATAGGTTGTATAATTCTATCATCTGCTAAATATATTTCTATAGGTGTATCTATTCCTTCTTTAAAACATGCTTTTATTAATATTTCAGTTCCTCCTAAATGTACATATTTAATTGGGTTTTTTGCATTTATTTCTTGTATTTCTTTATTAATTATTCTTTTATTTATTATTGATATTTTAGCTTTTCCTTTGGTATATTTACAATCTATGATATGTGCTCTTTGACTTACTACATAATATTCGTCTTTTTGTCTTTAAACCAATTTTTTATATTTGGTACTTCTAATATTTTTTCTATACTTAGATCTAATTCTTTTCCTTTTATTTGTTTATTAAATATTATTTTTTGTTCTAAAGATTCTTCATCTTGGCATTCTTCTTTATTTATTATTTGTATATCTGCTTCAGTCATTTTTCATGTTATAAATTCATTATCTGATTCTAATTCTATGTCATAATCTATTTAATTTTCTGATATTTCATATATACTATCTTCACTTTCTAAATCAGAATCGACATATTCTATTTGTGTATTTTTTTTATTTTCCATGATTATATCTGATATCTGTTTCCTCTTTGGATTTTTAGGTAATTTACAATCTTTAGTTATATGTCCTAATTTTCCACAATTATAGCAAGTACATTCCGTCAATTTTCTTTTTGGTCTTAATGGTCTTTTAGTTTTGTAATTTTTTTACACAATCTCTTTCTTGGTTTTTTTAGATTTATATGTTGATCTATATTTTTTATAATTTTTATTTCTATTATACTTCTTTTTATAATATTTATCTGTACAACCAAATTGTGGTGCTATTTTATTTTTGCAACATGCAAAGTTTTTTACTAATACTTTTTCCACTTTTATATCTTCTTTATGTTTTTCACATAGTTCTGTAAACCATCGTTGTAAGAATTTCATTCTATCTCCTACAGTATTTGTTAATTCTGCTTCATTCCAACTTTTTATTATTTTTGAACTAAAGGGTTCTGGTAATTTGTAAAATATAATTTTCTTATTTCCTTACTTTCTTCCATGCTATATATTCCTTTATAATAATATTCTTTAAATGCACATGTATATTCATCTATATAACACATATTACATTTTGCCATTAAATTTCTATTTATAACTTTTTCTTTATTTTGTTCTTCTACTTCTGTTGTCATACTACTAAATTCATTTTTTATAGCTATTTCGTATTTATTTAATATTTCCATAGATGTTGTAGCTGTTTCTCCATTAATTTTTTTTATTTCTTAATGTCTTTATACTTTCTTCCGTTAAATTTTATAACCATAATTTATTGTTCCTATAAGTGTTCTTTCTATATATCCTGGCGCTTCTATCATTCCTATTTTGTTATCTATTAATTATTTTTATATATATCCCATCCAATATTGAATTGTTTTATTTATATCTGCTACACAGTCTAAATCTAAAAAATTATGTTGTTCAGTTGTTGGTTTATGTGTCGATTTATTTAATCTTTTATCCCATAAAATCTTTTCCCTATCATATTTTCCATAACTTATATTATAATATGTTGGATATAGGTATTTTGGATTTTTTACTACTGATGTACTAGGTTTTTCATTCAATATATTTTTAATCCAATATGTTTTATCTGTTTTAAAAAAAAATTTTGCTTTTAAGGGTATAAAAATCAATCAAAATTTTAAAAACATGTTTTCCGATAAACATTTATCATTTTGAAATACATGAGTTTATAATAAACTAATTTCTATGCATAGAATTTGCACCAGATATTCTTAAACAAGATTTTAAATATAACATATGTTTTAACTTTTAAATACTCTCTAATATGTTATTTTATGTTGCTCTATTGGTTTGTCACAACACCAGATGAATTCTTGAATTGATTATTGAGAAAATCAATTCAAAATACTAGTGTTATTAAAATTTTCCGATATTTTTTAATTTATAAAAATTGGCTCATATTATAAATGATAGAGAAGAATTACATTATCCTTTAATCAATTCCTTAACCCTAGTTTTAAAAAAAAAAAACTGGAGCCATCGCAGATCTTCCTTTTTTGTCAACCCTTTCTCAGCTTGCCTCAACAAAAGTCCTGCCATGACCTAACTTCTTGAATTTTGATGAAACCTACTATATACGCTAGTATGTAAGACAACCCGTATCGAGAAGGTAATATAGTGAGTGCAAGCATAGAACTAAATTTAAATGATACTAAAAACAAAGACAAGCATAGTAAATAAAAAAAACTATATACAATAGAAACCCTCCCAAAACCTTGAAGTCACGAGTATAAAGCTATTTAATGTTAAAAAATACAATCCCAAAAGTGTACGCCAACCGTCAAGCTCCAAGTCTACCCCTAGACATAACATGGGACCTAGGATCAGAGTGACCGATGAATCTGACATATCATGAAAATACTAAAAATAGTTAAGTAAAACAAGTATTGTGCGGAAACTACATTGAAGGATACCTGAAAATGTGGAACACCTAAATGCACTAAATGTAAGTGAAATAAACTAGGGTTAGTGATAACTAAAACAACTCAAGTTGAATCTACTACTATGTATGAAAAGCCTCTAAATGAGTTGAGTGGATGAGACATGATCCCAGCTAAATCAATTAAAAATCAAACAAAAAATAATGACTAAAATGAAAACATGTCTATTGTCCTCGATATATGATGACTCACCTTTGAAGTTTCTGAATGTGCACGGAGAATCGCTATAAGTGTGATCTGTATGCTGAGTACCTAAACCTATATCTTAAAAGGATGTAGCGCAGAGTATGAGAAAGTACTTCGAATGTAATCAGCATGCGGGATATATAGAGATACTATGCTCAAAAAATATGTATAAACTGAACTAAGTATCACTGAGCAATTACGTTGTTTGAGCAAGTATATAAATACCGAAACATAACAAAAAGTTAAGCTGAATGAAGTAGCCAAGTACTAACCATGAAGATAATTAAATGATAAAAAAAATACTGATATAACTGCTAAAAACCTGGTTGAATGCAGGAAGAGTGGAAGATACTATTAACCGATATATAAATCACGCGATCTAAAAAAAATGACTTCTTTTGACAACCGATAGTTTAAATGAGACCCCTGAGTACCGTAGTTAATGACCTTCGAAAACTTTTATGTTAGGGTTGTTTTTTCGTTTCCTTATTTGTTGAGGAACTTATGCTACATCCTTTGACGTCTAAGCTACATCGTTTTACTAACAAAAAAGAAAGAGGACCCAGTTTCTTTCAAGAACAAGCAACAATGTTGTTCATATTTTAGCCCCAAAATTCAAAGGATTTCTATTTAGATTTCTTAAATAGGTATGTGGATTTGACTAGTGAGTTTCTTTCATCCATTAGGTCCCTAAAGTTAAACCAGTTGCTTGATTTTACATAGATTGTATAAACCTAGGGTTTGAATAAATCTTTGGAAGTTTTTTGTGATTTCACCTGCTATAGAATCCATAGTGCAAGGAAAATGTTTTCTTAGAATTGTTGCATCAATATTGTTTTCTCCAGACTTATAGCAGGAGGCCAAAATAAATAGTGTTTGCTAAATGTTTTGCTTCATTTCTGTTTTGATATAATAAAATAAACAAATTGAAAATTCATTCTTTAAAATGTGAGTAAAGTTTTCAAATTCAACATGGGAAAAATGAACAATTTCATAACGAAACACTAATATCGTAAAAGGAATGTTATTTTTAAGAAAGTGAATACAATTTATATACAATGACTTTTATGAGAAAATGACAACGAACAAGAAACACTTGTTTATTTTTACAACAGTTGCATTATCCAATCTTGATTCATTGAATTCATATTCAATCAAATTATGATTTTTACCAACCTAACAGCTATTCATTAATGCAAGATATGCCTAATTTAAGAAAAAAAATTGGATGACAATTCACTAATTAATTTAGTTCCTCTAAAAAAACACTCAAAACATTTCTTTAAAAAATGGAGAAAGTTGAAGAAGATATGGTGTTGTCATGTGTAGTGCGACGTCATGGGTTAGAAGATGATTGCCAAATTTTCAAATTTAATTTCTGCTTTACGTCAATTTATTCTTCTAGTTTCATATGTAGAATTTCATGTTAAGTATCAAAGTTAAAAAGTCATTTTAATGTCGATATCAAACAAATTTTACTAATGAAGAAGATGATGACATATAAACTTACAAAAACATAAAGATTATTGAACATAACAAGTCAAACTAAGGATACTCCATCTTTTTTATAAATCAGTCTTTTTTCCTTTTTAATTATTCATTACTTATGATGTTGACAGAATTATGAGTTTACACTAAATATCAAAACTGCATAGTAAAAATATTTTGGGAAATTCTTTTAAAACAATACTATTAACTATATATTTTTTAATAAAAGATTTCTTAACTAATTCATGTTTTTTCTCATAAAAGCACTAATTTATTGTTAAATTTGATAATTGGCCCCAAATAATTATTCATTAATTTTGGCAATTTTCCAAATTCATGTTGTAGATCATTTTTTTGGTAAACTTAAAAAGACCTAAAACGGAAAAAATGAATTTCGATAAATGAAATTACTTGAGTTTCCAAAGAGAAAAAACATTATCTTATTGTTGGTGACTTTCCAAATTAAAAATTCTTCTCTTTTTTAAAAAAAATAAAATTGGATTTGGAGAAAGAGAAAATTGAGGAGTGGATTACAAGGCAGGGTCAAACCCTTACCAATAAACTTAAAATTAAGATAGTCAACCATCATAGGTACTATGAATCTCAAACTAGCAATTCTTTGTATGTTACAATCTTTATTCTTCAAATAATCTGTAAGATTATTTATAATCTCTCTTCGAATGCATATTTTATTCTTCATTTCTATCATGTGTTTATAATTTTCGTTAATATCTATATGAGAAAGAAATTATATGTCCATATTATTTTGTTATAAATTGATAGCAAAAGGTTATATAATTATTGATATTTTTATTATGTTATGTTTATGTAGGAATTTTTTTTTTTTAATTTTTTCAAATAAGAAGCTTAAGAAAGAACAAAGTTATATGATGAAAAAAAGAGAAGATAAAATCCTAATGATCAAATGGTGAAGATTAATCAAGATTTCATAACAATTCTTGATGTGGTGAGATCTGACAATCATTCTTGTTTTTTTCAAACCTCAGCTTCTCAAAAAGGTCTATTTATGTGTGTGTGTGTATATATATATATAGTGGTTTCGTATACTTATATTTGAACTTTAATTATAAATTGAAACATAGACAAGTAAAAAGAATACTTTGTTTCTTCTAATTGAAGTGACGTTCTTTCCTCTTTAATCTATTATTAAAAAATTATATTTTGTTAATTGAACATGATGGAGTTTGAACCTCATATACTTTATCTATCAAAGACATGTTCACTTTGACTCTACATGGAACACTAAATTTTAAAACTTGTTGCATTAAATATGTTGTCATATATTTGTGACTATAAAACATATCACTACTGATTAAATAAAAAAAAATATAACTTGATTATTTTTAAATATAGAAAGATATCATATATTTTTTTGATAGATTGATACCAATATAATATTACATAAAATCGTAAAGAACGGAGTACCAATATAATATTACACAAATAGTTCAGTTTTTTTTGTTTAAACTCATTTATGTGAGGTCAACTTTACAGTATAAGGATCATAGAACATGGATTTCATATTCTTTTTATGTTCTAATATTTATATTTTTTTCAAGAAGATTTATATTATACTAAACAAATTAAGCAGTTTATGGAATTATACATTATTAAAAAAAATTAGGTTAAGTTAGTTTTTCGAACATGAAACATGTCAATTTCTTTAAAGATATCTAATTGATTTTTAGCAACGTCATTATTTTTTACCCGAATTAAAGTCTTCAATATTTGTATCGCCTGAATTTAAATACATTATGTTCAGTGACCCAAATTTGGCGTGAAACTTTTTGTGATTAGCAGCAATTGGAGAACATGAAATAATATGCACATAACGAAGCTTAAGAAATTGAGTCGTTTGTGACGAGGACTACGAGAAATATTGCATGAGAATTCAAGAACGATCCGGATAATTATTACAAAGGGAAACACCGAAGAATGACAAAGAAAACATAAGAATATTTTTGAAGTAATGAGTGAAGCTTACTAGAAGGCGGTCAAATTTATAGATGTTTTTTAGGTGTATTAAATTTCTTTTGTATTGTAGTTCGGGTGATTCATACTTTATTGTAAATGTAGATTGGAGACTATAATACATTATTTAAGCTCATCATGTGCCTTTTTTCTCAAGATTTTGTGCTTTGAAGAAAAAAAAGTCTCATAATTGGATTAACATAATTTAGTTGATGATGTGAACAATTGTTTGGTATGTAATTTTGCATCAACCTCTTTAGTTTTTTTTTTCGGAAAAAATATTGATAAACTTGTTAGTATATTGGTGAATTTTAATATTATTTTACTTTTAAAATTCTCCTATCCTATCACCCTCTATTACCAACTCTTCCTAGGAAAACGTTAGTAGAACATTGGGAGTAATTTTCTTTTATTTAGTGACGGAACGTGGTCAGTCATGACTATAACTTTTTATTTAGTGATGGAACGTGGTTAGTCATGACTAAAACTTCTCACTGAAACTCCATTATATTAGACATAATTTTGTCTTTTTATGTTTTGTAATGGGATAAAGCACAAGTACCCCTAGAATATGACCAAAATCTCAGAGACAAACCTAAACTTAACTAAGGGCCCTATTACCCCCTCCCGAACTCATTTTTTCATTATTTTGTGCACTTGTTGTGATGGCGTGGCAAGTTCAACCATCCAAGTAAGTTGTGTTTGTACATTGGCCTGCCACGTGTGTAAATATATATATATATATATATATATATATATATATATATATAAATAATATTTCTAAAAACAATATTACTAAAAAATATTCTTATTTTCCTTATCTTGTGTTTAAATTAAGTTGATAATTTTTTTTTACCTTATGCCGAAACTCCTAATCTTTTACCTTGATTCATTGTTTTTCCATTGATTTTATTTTCCCTGTCTTTCGTTTTAAATTAATTTCAAATCTAATTCCTAGTGTCTTGTATTCAATAACTTAATTTTTAACTGATATCAAAATAAATGAAGAAAACCAAAGAAAACATCAAACAATAAAAATTTAAAACTGAAGGACACTTTTAATTATTTTTTTTTTTAAAAAATAATCTTTTAAAATTTTTTAAAGTGAAAAGATAACAAATTAATTTTAAAAAAGTTTAAGTGAGAAAGAAATTAAAATAATTGAGTGTATATGTATATATATATATATATATATATACATATATATATATATATATATATATATATATATATATATATATATATATATATATATATATATATATATATATATATATATATATATATATATATATATTAAAAGTATACACACTTTCACACTACTACGCAGTAACTCTTCGAAAAGGTTCTGATTTTTTATAATGTTTTGACTTTTTCGATGAGTTATGACATATTCGAAAAGTTGTGATTTTTTTGAAGGGTTGTGATTTCTCAAAAAAAAAAAATAAACGCGATAAGAACCTTTTCATAATATCCTTTATGACTTTCAATATAGGGGGTTTCTCACACTTTTTAACCATAAATTTTGTAAATTTTCTTTTCTTCATTTAAAAATTAGGAAAACTGTGAGAGTTGTTCAATCATGCAATTATAATATTTTTTGATTTTTTAATTCCTCTGTAATGACCTGTGAGGTTATTTTAGGAAATTTAAATTATTCATATAACTTGAATTCATTTATTTATTGTTAATGGTAAATAATGGAATTATTAGATAGTTAGTGGGCTAAAGTAATACTTTATTTATGATCCTTTAATATTAGGGTCATGTTTTAAAAGAATAAGTTAGTGGTTTTGGTCAGATTAATAAATAATTAATTTAGAAAACAAGGAGAGGTAGATATCTTACCTGAGAGACGCACACGAGTAGAAAAGAGATAGCGATCTGCAGGTAACAATCACTCGTACTTTGTTATAATTAGTTTTGCTTAATTGATTATGGGTAAAGGCAGTATTTTATGAATTTCAGGAATGGGTTTGAAAGCTTAATTAATGTTCCGTCTTATGCAAAGGTGCGTTAATTGTAGTTGGGGTGAATTGATGCCAGGTGAATAAAGATCGTTAGTTTGCAATTGGAGACAATGTTATATGTAAAATAATAAAATTAATTAGGTGTTATTGAAATGGAAATTACGTTATGGTTGTATAGTTACCTTTGACTATTCTAGGAATTTAGGCAAGCATTGAAAATAAAAATTGGATAGGTAATGATTGCCAATGATTGGACATCATGAACCAATCATTAGTGGGTAGAAAAGAAAGGTAATGATTGCCAATGATTGGCAATCATGAGCCAATCATTGGTGGGGAGAAAAGAAGAAAACAGAGCACACGTTAATGTGCATTCAGTAGGCGTAATTTTCAGAATATTAATTATTATATTATGATTCAAGTTTTGATATATTGATATGTAATTTAAATATTGGATGAAAAAGATGTTGTGAGTACCATTTAAATTATGACGTTGGAAAAAATTGGGATACAATCCTACATTTCAAACTTGGGAACTATGATATTAAAATTTTTAATTGACATCAAGAAATACAAACTTGATTATAAATTTGGGTGAATTTTTTGTTCAAGGTTAAACACAAAAAAATGTGGGTATTGTTAGTTTGAAAACCTTATTGTGAATTTATATACTGGAATAGATTGGATCGATTCGGAAGCTCAAAGGAAAGAGAAGACTCAAGACTAGGAGTTATTATTCAACTTGCTAAGGCAAGTGGATTTCTAAACCCTTGTTAAGAATATAATATCCGTGTACTTCCTTGTGTGTTGTTGAGAATGATTTGGAGACTTGTTGTTTAATTGTTGTTGTTGTATTCCTTGTTGTAAATTATGTTTTGTTATCAAATTGGTTATCTCCTCTCTTTTTTAATATTTGAGCATGTCATTTGAATTGTATTCGAGACATGATTGTGATAAGAATTAATTGATAAGAGGATTTACCATTCCAAGGGTCGTATCGCGCGTCGTGATGGATATTATATTTCGAAGCACATATAGCACGCCGCGACGGTTTCTATTTTCGAGGGTCATGTCGTGCGCCGCGACAGATGCATAGATAGATATGTCCCCCATGGGTCCCAGACTGAGAGACACTGGGTGTGTATCGTTACGAAAGACATGCATCGCTATACTTGACAGTGCAACTCATGGCATTACACATTTTTATTATTGATGAATCTGAACACGTGTTTTACTGATCGTATGAGTGTTTCTCTGTGACACTTGTACTTTTGAATATTGAGTTATTGAGAATAAGTAAATTGATATAGTGTGGTTATTGAGTTGTGTGTTTGGTAAATTGTGAACTGTTAGGCTGTAGAGTGGAATTTCAGATAGGGCGTGAGGAGTACCCGTATTTTGTTCACTTAACTTGTGTTTAGAAGTTGTCTTGATGGGTACCGTATGGTTTGGTACTGACCCCTTCCTTCTACAAATTATTGTACTTTATGAGAACGGATCTTCGTGATACCTTCCATTCTCTTCGTTTTCGAGGCATCTTGTGGAGGATTGTGAAATAGCTGCTTGTTATCTCAGCAAATTTTCCTACTCCAATTTATGACTTTGATTTTACTTGAAAGACAACTTCATTCTAGAATCGTATTTTTACTTAAATCTAGTATTTACATTAGAGGCTTGAGCACGTGAAAACCAGGTTTTGGAGATTGAATTAAGTTGAATTGGTTTCGTATTAGTAATGTTATCAGACTTTGGTTTTATTTCCGCATTTTATCAAAATTATTGGGTTAGGCTAACTTATCTTTGTGGGATAAGACGAGTGTCTTCACACTTTTTTTGGGTCGTGACAAAATGGTATCAGAGCCTTGGTTCATAGGTCTCACGTGTATACAAGCCGAGTCTACGTAGAGTCTCAAAGATCAGTATGGAGACGTCTGTACTTATCTCTGAGAGGCTCTAACTCAAAATGCGCGATTTCAACCCATAGAATCAAGCTATTCATGATTAATAAAGAAAAACCATTCCATTGAAATAGGATGGAAAAGTTCTACACACACATTAATATATCGTTGAGTTTTCAAGAACATAGTATTAGTTTAATAGAAAGAGAATGATGAAAATACAAAGTATAAATTGACAGATCTAAATTGTATTAGTAGGGCGTGTATCAGTTCCACTTCCTTCAGCACTATCCCAAATATATCAAGAGATAAATTAAATAATCTGATATTTTGTTAATGCAAAATATATTATGGTGATTCATCCAGGTCATAGAACAACTTTTTGACGATCACAATGAGTTGTTGTAAGGCAAGTTGTCAAGATTATTAATCAATTTTTTACATCACCATACCTTGATTTAAGTGAAGTCTTGTCCAATATCAAATTTTAGTAGTGAAAAACATTTTCATCTTAAAATTGAACCTAGGAGGTAGGATGTACACATATCTTATCCCTATTTTTGCGGGATAAAGAGCTTTTTTCTGATTGATCCACAATACAAAAGATGGGTTTATTCAGACCTCTTTTGAAGTCGATTTTTTTAGTAAAAAATATTCCGTGTAATCACACATGTGAGTTTGAGGAAAGTAATAATTAAGATGTACACATATTTTACACATATATTTGTGTCATAAAAATATTATTTCTAATAGAACTACGAGTCAAAAGAAAAGTTGATAACACGATTGTAAGGAAGAAAATATGTCAATAACACAGGAATAGAGAAAATAAATTAGGTTTATGCGTAAATATTCTTAATCTTATTAGAGAGTATAGTTTATGTCAATAAAATAAATAAAAAGTTACAACATGATATATATTGACATGGAAAATTCAAGTGGTTTTTTATTGGTGGAATTACAAAACTACAATTAAAAATAAATTTTCAGGTTGAGACTTGAATAGATATCTTGCTCTTTTTATAGAGATTTAAGCCCACAACAATAAGTTTTTTCACCAGTCTAACAATATTTTTTTAACTTGTCTTCTCAAGAAAACATACCTCAATCTCCAAGTATTAGTCAAAAAATATGAGACAAGAATTGAATCCAAAGCTTCATAAAAAGAACATCTTCCTTCAAATAATAAGAACTTTTATTTACTCATTTTTATGTGCTCTATATTTTCTTATATATCAAAAAAAATAAGATCATCATTATATGTAGTGGAGAAATTCTTTGTTGCCATGAATAGGAAGATTATGGAGTAGTAACTTTGATAGACAAATAACCTAGAGGTTACATGTGTTTCGAGACATAAAAAGTTAAAATAATGAGCAAAATAATTAATTTCAATGATAATTTATGGCCAATATGGTTGACCACGTTCACTCACGAAATAAATCGCAATTACTCCAACATTGTGATAACAAAGTAAGACCATCAGTATTTATAAGGGAGACATTCTCCCTCACAATGAATAAGAATAATATGGGGTAGTAAATTTGGTAGATAAATGACATCTAGGTTAAATGAGCTAGAAGACATAGAAAGATAGAATAATGAGTGAAAAATGTGTTACGACCCACAACATCGTGATTGTCACTTATACTAACCCTCTGGTGGGAGAACCAATACTACAACCTGTTGATAATCTGTGTTAGAAAAAACCAAAAATACAGATTCTAATAAAGTTTTCCATAAATACGAAGTAACTAAAATTTATTGCTCCAGTAAGAAAGATGAACATAAATTTAACTAAAAAAAATACAAAATCTGTAAAACGTAACAGAATCTGGAAAAACTTTTAAATAGGAAAAAAAGATCAAGTCCACTGAATTCAAAGTGTTCCCTTAAGGAAATTATTTCCCTCTAGTATCCGAGGTTTGATTTGGAATATAACCTCCCAGGGTAAAATGATCTCAATCACCAGATTATAGATACCAAAAACTCTGGTGTCAGCAAACCAATCAATAGCAAGAAAGTACACGAAGAAAAATTTGTGCAGAAGAAGAAAAATTTCAGAAAATTCATACACAAATATTCTGAAGAATCAACGGTATTTATAGGCAAGAAGAAGGGGTTCCGAAAGGTTGCAGCCCTTTCAGAATCCACACAACTATTAATGAAAGTTTGCAAACTTTCAAAAGGTACTGACTGTTACTGAAAGTTTAAACCTTTAAAAACATTCATGGCGGGAAATTTAAATAAAATGGAAATTTTCAAATACAACGGGCCGCGCACGAATCTGAGTGGTCAGGTTAATCAACTAAAAAATTAAAATGTTTTGGTTAATTTCAACTAAATAACTGAAAACGTCAACTAATTAATTGAAAATATTTTAGGCCTTTTAAAATAATTAATTCAATAAATAATTAAAATAAACTTTGTCCAAAAATAATCTGTCGATTGATGATTTGCCGAAGCCGATGCTGAAGCCATAGCTGAAGCCGAGCCGAGCGAGCGACGATGATGACGACGCGTGGGGAGTCCCTCTTTCCAACCCCTTTAACAATTAATAAGAGTGTTTCTATATTTAAACTCTCCTTTTTTTCTCTCCATCACCAATGAGGGATAAATATCTTTTCATATTGATCGAGTTTATCCGACATATATCCATCATAATTGTGTACTTTACAGGCAAGAATCACCCCCAATGAAATCCACGAGCTAAACTCAATGATCTTGAAAATCTTGATTTCTCTTCTCTTTTCTCCTCCTTTCTCTTTTCTCAAAGCCCTAGCGTAAAATATACATTTATAAGTTGACTAATGTCTGGCTTTACCCCAATTAAACTCCTAAAGGCGAACAAATTAAGTTGGGTAAGGAAATGACTAAACTACCCTTAAAATTTTTGGATTAGACTTTCTTTTTTCAAACAACCCAACTTCCAATGGGCATAACTCACTCATACTTACTCGAAATTGCGCAAACATGATCTAGAGTTATGGCCGTTTGAAGTTGATCATAGCTCATCTATTATAACATAAGAAAATTCCCAGATTTTCACTATTTCCAAAAATGACTATTTCAAATTATTAACTCCCTGTTATTCATTTAAATTTGTGAGGTGTTACAATATATCCGCATTTGAGAACATTCGTCCTCGTTGAGATTAATTTTACTCGGATAAGGGTGTAACATTTTAACAGTGAGTTAAATCACCCATAATTTAATGTAATACAACACACTAACTTATAAATAAATACCACAAAGTCTTAGGACCTTAATTCAAGGCTTTTACGGAGTCAAACAGATGTGGATATTGCCTCTTCATATCCTTTGGAACTTCCTGAAAAGCTTTTTCAATAAACTGGTTCCTTCAATGTACTTTGACTAATGCTACCTCTTTTGTTCTCAACTTGCAAACTTGGTTATCTTGAATTTGAATAGGAATCTCTTCACAAGATTGGATATACTTGATCCCGATTTTTCAATTGGTATGATCAAGTCATGATCACCCATGCACTTTTTCAACAAATAGATGTGAAACACCGGATGAACCACGACTATTAGGTTCCATAGCCTGTAGTCACACCTTTGTTTCACGATAAACTGTTGAGGGTGTTAAGTGTGCTAGAGGGTTTTTGTTAGGTTGGTGGGGCAACCGCCACACCACGTGACTCTCATACTAGAGAGGGAGCTTAGACCAATAGCAGCAGCAAACTACAGTTGTTCAAGATGCGATTGGGAAGCTACAAGTGGATCCCGCGGTTCATAATGATATTGCACCAGCTGTTGGTGATCAAGTTGCACTGGTGGTTGTTCTAACAGAGGATGAGCATCGTAGATATGAGATATTTCAAAAGATGGACCCATCTCAGTTTCAGGGTTGGAAGAGCGAGGACGCTCAAGAGTTACTGACTGCATGCCAAGAGTTTGTAGATGTGGTTGCATTAGCTGAGTCAAATGGGGTTCCAAATGCTAAACTCCATCTTCGTCAGCCAGCGAGAGAGTGTTGGAGTACTTATTTGGGGGTTTTGCCAATTGGATCTCCACAAGTGACTTCGGAGCAGTTTTCTAGTGCATTCCATGATCGTTTATGCCTTGTAGCGTGAGTGAGGAGAGTCGCTTGAGGTTTTAGAATTTGAGACAGGATGGTTTATCGATTACAGAGTATGAGGCGTGTTTTTGCTAGTTGTCTAGGCATGCGTTAGCCATTATTCCATATGAGACTAAGAGGATTTGCAGATTTTTTAGGGGATTGACTTTCTTTATCAGGTCAGCTGAGTTTTGGGACTCAAGAGAGGGGGATTCTTTCAAGTCCATTGTAAGCGCCACTAAATAAGCAGAATTGATGGAGAGAGAGGAGTTTCGGGACCCTAATAGGGCCCGTACATCAGGCCAGTTTCATGTTGCCTCATCTGGAGGTAGGGGATCACAAAGAGGGAGTGGTTCTTTTCAGAAGCAGGGACTTTGAGAGTGTTTAGACATCTAGGGGTAGTTATAGCCCGGGCCAGGTCTCATACGGTTCCCAACAGTGACCTACAGGGCGAGGCAATTATAATGGGTTTTCAGGGTCCACATAGTAGTTCTGAAGTCAGAGATTTTGCTTTACTGGTGGAGATCCTTATCACCTGATGGGACAGTGTACTTCTTAAAGGGATCGTGGTAGGTCTCTATCTAATTATTCATTTCAAACTAGACCAGTAGAACCATAGAGTAGAGGTCATGGCAGAGTTAAGTCAGTGAGAGGCGATAGATTTTCTGGTAGTGGTGTTGCAACTCAGCATTGTGGGAGTTGAGGTACCACCGAGGTTGGAGGTGGAGGAGGGAAACACTGTTATTCTTTCATATGGAGACCCAAGGAAGAAACCTATAATGCTATTACAGGTATCATTCAGTATGTCGACCTGCTTTTGTAATGTCTAATCCAGGGTCTACATTCTCTTACGTGTCTACCTATGTTGATGCTGAATTTGATATGATATGTGATAGCATGACTTTACCTATTCGTGTTTCTACACCCATGGGTGAGCCCTTAGTGGTTGATCGAGTGTATCTAGCCTGTCTTGTGTCTTTGGATGGGTATGACACTTTGGTAGACTTAATCATTCTGGGGATGGTAGACTTTGATGTTATTTTGGGTATGAATTGGATTTTTCCTTATCATGTTGTCCTTGATTGTAATACTAAGTCTGTGACTTTAGCGATGTCTAGTGTTCCGAAGATTGAGTGAAAGGGTTTTAGTTGTTCTTATCCTAGGAAAGTCATCTCTTTTATCCGTGCTCAGAAATTGGTGGAGAGAGGGTGTTTGTCTTACTTAGATTTTATTCGGGATACTAGTGTTGAACCACATCCCATGGACTCTGTTCCCTTTGTTCACGAGTTTCCTGATGTATTTCTTCTGATCTTCCAGGTGTTCTCCCCGATTGGGATATTGATTTTGCTATTGATTTTTATCAAGGAACTAAGCCAATTTCTATCCCTCCATATCGTATGGCTCCAGCAGAGTTGAAAGAGTTGAAGGATCAGTTGCAGGATTTATTGAGTAAGGGTTTTAATCGCCTTATTGTATAACCTTGGGGTGACCTTGGATTATTTGTAATGAAGAAGGATGGGACTATGAGATGAGTATTGATTACAGACAGCTGAACAAGGTAATTGTGAAGAAAAACTATCCTCTTCCGCCTATTGATTACTTATTTGATCAGCTACAAGGAGCATCATTGTTTTCTAAGATTGATTTCAGGTCTTGGTATCATCAGTTGAAAATTAGGGCATCAAATATCCTTAAGACATTTTTTCGAACCCGATATAGGCATTATGAGTTCCTAGTGATGTCCTTCAGATTGACTAATGCCCCTACAACATTCGTGTAGTTGATGAATGGGGTCTTTCGACCATACCTTGATTCTTTTGTGATTGTTTTTATTGATGACATCTTGGTTTACTCCAGGACTGAGGAGGACCTTGTCAGACTCTTGAGAATTGTACTTCAGAGGTTGAGAGAAGAGACGTTGTATGCGAAGTTTTTAAAGTGTGAGTTCTGGCTTACTTCTGTGGCATTCTTGGGATACGTGGTGTCCAACGAGGGTATTAGAGTAGATCCAGCCAAGATTGAGGAAGTTAGAGGCTGGGCGCGACCCACTTCACCTAACGAGATAAGAGGTTTTATGGAATTGGCAGGCTATTATCAATAATTTGTTCAGAGTTTCTCTACTATTGAAGCTCCATTAACTAGATTGACTCGACAAGATGTGGGTTTAAAGTGGTCTGATGCGTGTGATGAGAGCTTTATAATGCTCAAGAATTTATTGACTTCGGCTGCTGTGTTGACTCTACTTGGGGAGGGTGTAGATTTTACTATGTATTGTGATGCTTCAGGAGTTGGATTAGGTTGTGTGTTGATGCAGAAAGGAAAGGTGATTGCTTATACTGCTAGGCAGTTGAAGTCCCATGAGAAGAACTACCCTACTCATGATTTGGAGTTGGCGGTTGTGGTATTTGTACTTAAGTTATGGTATCGTTATTACTATGGGGTGCATTGTGAGATCTTCACTGATTATCGGAGTCTTCCATATATATTCAGTTAGAGGGATTTGAACTTAAGGCAGCGGAGATTGCTTCAGTTGCTGAAGGACTCTGATGTGACCATGTTGTATCATCTAGAGAAGGTCAATGTTATGGTCGATTCTTTGAGTAGGAAGACTCCTAGCATGGGGAGTATTGCATCTCTTAGTGTTGGGGAGAGAACATTGTCTAGATATGTTCACGTATTACCCAAAATTCTTTTCCAATTGTAGATTTTAGAGGAGAGTCATGGGATGATTGCTTTTATTGATGCTCGATCTTCTTTAGTCGAGAAGATCTGTGCGCACCAGTTTGATGATAAAAAATTATGTCTCATTCGAGACAGAGTATTCAGAGGGGAAGCTAAGAAAATTGTCCTTGATTTTGATGTTGTCTTGAGGATCGGAGGCAGGATTTGTGTGCCTAAGATGGGCGATTTGATTAGATTGGTTCATGAGGAAGACCATTGTTCTCGATATTCCATCCATTCGGGAGTGGCAAAGATATATCATGATCTGAGTCAGCATTACTGGTTGTGTGGGATGAAGAGGGATATTTAAACTTTATTTCGAGGTGTTTGTCTTGCCAGTAGGTCAAATGTGAGCCCTAACGGCCCAAGGGTGTATCTCTGAGGATACCTATTCCTACTTTGAAGTGGGAGAGGATTACTATGGACTTTGTTGTGGGTTTGCCTACCAATATGGCTGGTTATGACTACATTTTGGTTGTTGTTGATAGGATCACCAAGTCTGCCCACTTCATTCTTATTTGGTTGAAGTATACGTCAAAAAATTAGATGAGCTATATATTAGTTGTATTGTGCGACTACACAGAGTTCTTGTTTCCATCATATCAGAATGAGGTTCACTATTTACTTCTCACTTCTGGAAGGCATTTCAACATGGTTTTGGTACTCAGTTAGATATGAGTACAACATTTCACCCTCAGACAGATGGTCAGTCTAAGCGGATGATTCAGGTGTTGGAAGATATACTTCGAGCATGTGTGATCGATTTCGGTGCTAGATTTGATTGGCATTTACCCTTAGAAGAGTTTTCCTACAATAATTGTTATCACTCTAGTATCCAGATGGACCCATTTGAGGAGTTCTATGGTAGACGATGTAGGTCTCTAATAGGCTGATTTGATTAGATTGAGATGGACTCTTTGGATACAGACCTGCTTAGAGATGCTATAATAAAAGTTCGTATGATTCAGTATAGACTGTTGACACCCCAGAGTCGACAGAAGAGTTATGCATGCCGGAGAGTTAGATTCTTAGTCTCTATGGAGGGTGATAATGATTGTCTTTGAGTATCACCTATGAAAGGTATGATGAGGTTAGGCAAAAAAGGCAAGATTAGCCCTAGATTCATTGGACCTTTTAAGATATTGGGTCGAGTGGGGGAGGTGGCTTATAAGTTTTTGTTGCTACCTATTTTGTAGGCTATTAATCCTGTTTTTTATGTTTCTATGCTTTGAATGTATATTCCGGATGACTCTATTGTGCTTTCAATTGATTCTGCGGAGCTCAGTCCAAACTTGACATTTAATGAGGAGCCTATCGCTATTGTGGATAGGCAAGTTCAAAAGATTTGGACAAAGGAGATAGCTTCAATGAAGGTGCAGTTGAAGCATCGATTAGTAGGAGAGGCAACTTTGGAGAAAGATTCTTAAGTACGTGCCAAATACCCTCAGTTTTTTGAAGCTTCAGGTACTTTCTGTTACTTTATGTTCGAAGACGAACATGATTTTTATTGATGTATAATGTAATGACCCGTGAGGTTATTTTTCAAAATTTGAATTATTCGTATAACTTGAAATAAATTATATATGGTTAATGGGAAATAATGGAATTAGTAGATAGTTAGTGGGTTAAAGTGATCATTTATTTATTATCCTATACTATTAGGATCATGTATTAAAGGAATAAGTTAGTGGTTTTGGTCTGTTTAATAAACAATTCATTCCGAAAAGAATGAGAGACAGAAACCTTACCTAAGTGACGCACACGAGAGGAAAAGAGGTAGCGACTTGCATGTAACAATCACTCGGACTTTGTTATAATTGGTTTTGCTTAATTGATTATGGGTAAAGGCAGTATTTTTTGAATTTAAGGAATGGTTTTGAATGTGCAATTAATGTTCCGTCTTATGCAAAGGTGGGTTAATTAGGTGTTATTGGAATGGAAATTACGTTATGGTTGTAAACTTACCTGTGACTATTCTGGGAATTTGCGGAAGCATTGAACATAATAATGGGATAGGTAATGATTGCCATTGATTGGCCATCATGAGCCAATCATTGGTGGATAGAAAAGAAAGTTAATGATTGACAATGATAGGCCATCATGAGCCAATCATTGGTGGTTAGAAAAGATGAAAATAGAACACACGTTAATGTGCATTCATTACACGTAATTTCAAAATATTAGTTATTATATTATGGTTCAAGTTTTGATATATTGGTATATTATTTAAATATTGGATGAATAAGATTTTGTGAGTACTTAAAATATGACATTGGAAAAAATTAGGATACAATCCTAGACTTCAAATTTGGGAACTATGATAGTTGAAATTTTAATTGACATCAAGAATTACAAACATGATTATAAATTTGGGTGAATTTTTAATACAAAGTTAAACACATAAAAATGTGGGAATTGTTATTTTCAAAACCTTATTGTGAATTTATATACTTGAATAGATTGCATTGATTCGGAAGCTCAACGAAAAGAGAAGACTCAAGTCTTGGAGTGATTATTCGGTTGGCTAAGGCAACTGGATTTCTAAACAATTGGTAAGCGTATGATATTCGTGTATTTCTTGTGTGCTGTTGAGAATGATTTGGGGACTTGTTGCTTATTTGTTGGTGTTGTATTCCTTGTTGTAAATTGTGTTTTGTTATCAAATTGGTTATCTCCTCATTTTTTTTTATTTGAGCATGTCATTTGCATTGTATCTGAGACATGGTAGTGATAAGACTTAAGTGAAGAGAATTTACCATTTCGAGGGTCGTATCGCGCGCCGTGATGGATATTATATTTTGAGGGACATAACGCACGCAGGCGACGGTTACTATTATCGAGGATCGTATCATGCGCCACTAAAGATGCAAGGACAGATATGTCCCCCATGGGTCCCAACCTGAGAGACAGCGGTTGTGTATCGTTAGGAAAAACATGCATCACTATACTTGACATTGCATCTCATGGCATTACACATTTTTATTATTGATGAACCTGAACACGTGTTTTGCTTATCTTGTGAGTGTTTCTCTATAAAAATTGTGACTGTTGAATATTGAGTTGTTATTGAGAATAGGTAAATTGATAGAGTGTGGTTATTGAGTTGTGTGTTTGGTAAATTGTGAATTGTTTGGCTGTAGCGTGGAAGTTCGGATAGGGTGTAAGGAGTACTCGTATTTTGTTCACTTAACTTGTGTTTAGAGGTTTCTTGTTGGGTACCACGTGGTTTCGTTCTCACCCCTTGCTTCTACAAATTTTTGAAGGTTACGATCCCGGATGTTCGTGATACCTTCCATTCTCTTCGTTTTCGAGACATCTTATGGAGGATTATAAGGTAGCTACTTATCATCTCAGCGAATTTTCCTACTCAAGTTTATGACATTGTTTTTACTTGAAAGACAACTTCATTCTAGACTCGTACATTTTACTTCAATTGTAGTATTTACATTAGAGGCTTTTGCATGTGACAACCAGGTTTTGGGGATTTGATTAAGTTGAATTATTTTCATAGTAGTAAGTATTAACAGACTTTGGTTTTATTTTCGCATTTTATCAAAATTATTTGGTTAGACTGACTTATCTTGGGGGGATAAGACGAGTTTCATCACACCCATGTTTGGGTCGTGACATCTTCTTCTTTAAATAAGGAAGATTGTGAGAGTTTTTCAATCATTCAATTAAAATATTTTTAGTGGGTAAAATAGATAGATCGACAACAAGTGATTCGACAAGGCAAAATGAAATAACTCAACTTAAAATGAAAAGATTATGTTGATAATTCATATTTACACATTGTCGTAGTAATAAAAAATACTTTTGTAGCAGCTTATACTTAACCAAAAGTTCAATGATTTTTGTTGCACAAACTACAACTTAGTTTTGAAAATTAAAAAAGAGTCTCAAATTGTGGGGGAAAATGTATTTGATCCAAAACTTAATTGAAGAGTCCAAACTACACTTAGTAAATACTCATTCCTTTCCAATATATTTAGTGTACATTTACTATTATTCAGTTTAATATAGAATGCTTTTTTTTTGGGTGTGACACATCTTTAAGATCACAAAGTGAAAAGAACTTTTAATATATTCGACATATGACCATTAAATTGAAATTCTTCTTTATTTTGTAAAATTCCATATCAAATTAAAATCAGACCAATCTATATATACATTTTTTATTTGTCTATACTATCTACCTTAAAACACAAAATAGAGTATATCATCTATATTTTATGTTGTATTACATTTATTTGTGTGTTTTGTACTACATTATGTTAGAAATAGACAGATTTTCACAATTGAAGGGTTGTGACATTTTCGAAGAGTTATAACTTTTCAGATGAGTTGTGAGTTTTGAAAAGGGTTGTGACTTTTCTATAGGGTTGCGAATATGAAGAGTTCTAACTTTTCTGAAAGGTTGTGAAATTTCTGAAGAGTTATGATTTTTCCGAATGATTGTGAGTTTTATAAAGGGTTGTGTCGTCTTTTTGATAAGTCACAATATGTAGTTTTTCACACACTACCCTTTGTTGGCTATAAAAAGAGGGATTTTCTCAAATTTTTTAACTATATATTTTTTTTAAAAAAATATTCATTATTCTTGTTCTTCTTCTTCTTCTTAAAATATCCTATTAAGTATATCTTCTATATCTTTTTGATGAAACAATATGCACATACTATTACTACACATTTTAACTATAAATGATGGTGTTTCCTCACATTTTTAAACTAAATTTTAAAAAAGTTTTTAGTTCTTCTTTTCTTAATATCTCAGGATTGATTTATAGACGTAGACAATCTAAAGGTCAGTGAAATTAGAATATTCCCTAACATGAATGTTAAATTAATCTAATATTCCAACTAAAACATCAAATTTATTACATATTCTATATTTTAAAATAATGTTTATATTATATAAAAAGTAAGAACACCAACAATAAAATAATAACATTGTACCAAGCTCAACAGAAGGGAGGTGAAAGAATATTGAAGAGGTGTAATTACGATTTATTAAGAGTGATAAGTTTTTTATTTTAATAATTTTTACTTCATATTTAAAAATAGTGTTCTACCGTGTTTGACATTCACATGCAATGCACGTGCGTCAAAACTATTAATCAATAAATATGTGTACTAACTAATTATAAAATTGCTCATCAATAAATGACATTTATCCAATTTGTGCACTCATGACTTGTCTTCAAGTGTGTGTGAACACTCTCTAGGCCATGTTAATGTATGTAGTATATTTATTCCATTTTAAATTAGTTTGGGGGAGGGGGGAGTAACCGGACCTAGTTAAATTTAGGTATGTCTTTGATATTTTGGTCATAGTCCACATGGTACTTGCGCTTTATCCGTGTTATAATTTATGTTAACTCTAGGCCATTTATCTACCCAATATATTAGCCCCATAATCTTTCTATTGCAAGGAAGAACTTTTCGACAATAAATAGTGATGGTCTTACTATATAATTAGAAAAACATTGAGAATAATTGCTTGTTGCTTAGTAACTAAACGTGGTCAGCCATGACCATAACTTCTCATTGGAACTACATTATTTTATCTATTTTATTTTTTGTGATTCATGTAACCTCTAGGTCATTTATCTACCAAATTTAGTACCACATACTCTTCCTACTCGTTGCAAGGTAAATTTGTCCCCTAAAAATAGTGATGGTCTTACTTTTTTGCATTACTTTGGAAGTAATTGCCTTTTCTTTAGTGATAGAATGTGGTCGTTATTGTCCATAAATTCTCATTTAAGCTCCATTATGTAACGATCAGGTTCTGTCGTTATACAACAGTCAATGGGGAATTTTTTGGCCGGAAACTTATTAGAGTATTTGGAATTTTTTCAACCTAGTCTAGAGTTGGACGAAATTGGAGTAATTATGTTTTAGGGAGATCTAGTACCAATAGGGTAATTTATTTATAATTTAGATTAAATGAGGGGGTAGATAACTCATTAATGGATCTGTACAACTTTATACAATTGATCTTGGGCAAGTAGATCTCCGGAAATTGATATTAGCACGAAAGAGGTTTTCTGAGTGTCGTCAGTTAAAGGTGTATTTTGAAACTGAGGCCTTGGAATTATTTGAATAGCTCAATGTTTCGTGCAAAACTCTTTGGTGTAGGATTTTGCCGCTATGGAGGGGACTCTTTGGAGGGCCATACGCCACTTAAAGTTGTACATAAATTCCCAATACAACTTTATTCTACACTTTTTGACTCTTAGAGTTATGGAACGAACCCCATGCGAGTTTCGATAGTTTTGTACCATTGTTTAGGCTAAAGGAATGTTTTTTACTTCCCGAATAGATTTTTGGATGCGTTGAACGTAATAAAATCGGTAAATTATCAATAGGGGATGGTTTTGAATACGAAACGATGGTGGAAAAAACATAGTTTGGATACTTGGGATCAGGAGTATGATCTAGATTTTTTGAGTCTCGTATTATATTTATTGTTTGTAAACAAAGAACAAGAAGAACGAATTCATAAAGGGAAGGATTTATGGTTTCAATCTTGTTTTGAGATTGGTAGAGATTGTGATTTTATGATTTGTTGGTTTGTGCTTGATTTTGATCCATGTATGTATGCAAAAGTTGCATTATTTATCATACTTTCTGTAGGTTAATATGAAGGAATATCTATATGCCATGAATCACTTCTTGAATATATCATATTGAGAATATACTTGTGCTTGTAATTGCAATATGTGGAAAGGATCAGGTTCCACATTGTTGAATAACTAATTGGGATTGATTGTCACGTTCCTTCTTAAAGATGTGATTGATTGTCACATTTCAACATAACTATTGGATTGGGTGACACATCCTGGTATACTAATAGTTTGAGTTTGGGTTCCATTAGAGGACCAACTACTTGACATAATTTTATTATCTTGAGAATTGTGAAATTGTACGTTGTTCATAAATATTTATAATACTATGCATGATCTATACTTTGCATGTTTATGATATTTTATTTATTTTCTTATGTTACACTTAGTGAGATAGATGTGTGGTCCTATCAGTACGCTGTGGTTGTGTACTAATACTGAACTTGCTCTTATTTTTGTTGAGTACGGCATATTAAGCTATTGAAAGACCTTGTCGTGCAGATTAGTGATGTCGTTCGAATTCAAGGGTGAGACAATTCTTCTACGCTTTCATGAGTTCTCCATTCATCTATGTCCACACTTTCGACTTATACTCCTCTAGTTAGTTAATATTGCATTAATTTGGATTTTTATCCCTTCTCTTTTAGACTTTGATTCCTCATTTAGTTATTTATGCACATTGACTATCAAGTTCATGAGATTGTTCGTTCGCATAAGTTCGGTTAGTTGTTTGTAGAAACCTTGTAGTTGATGGGGACTACATATTTATTGTCATTAACCCCACTTCCGTATCTTTAAATGCTTTACATTTCATAAAAGTTTTATATTTCGGTTAAAGTAATGGTTCACCCACTGCAGGGTTAGTAGGAGTTCCAATCAGGACGATGTGGGTCGTAACACATTTTTTCACTCAATATTCTATCTTTTTTTGTCTTCTAACTCATGTTACCTAGAAGTCATTTATCTTCAAAATTTACCACCCAATATTCTTCTTATTCATTGCGAGGAAGAATGTATCCCATATAAATAGTGATGGTCTTACTTTGTCATTACAATGTTGGAGTAATTGCAATTTATTTAGTGAGTGAACGTGGTCAACCATATTTGCCATAACTTCATATTGAATTTTTTTTTATACTCATTATCGAAACTCATGTAACCTCTAGGTTATTTGTCTTTCCAAGTTACTACTCCCTAATCATCCTTTTCATGTAAAGAAATATCCCCACTATACATAATGATGATCTTATATTTTTCGATGTATAAGAAAATATACAACGTATAAAAATGAGTAAATAAAAGTACTTATTAGTTGAAGGAAGATGTTCTTTGTATAAAGCTTTGGATTCAATTCATGTGTCATAATTTTTGGCTTGTACTTGGAGATTGAGATTTATTTTCCGGATAAGACATGTCAAGAAACTATTGCTAGACTGCTGACAAAACTTTTTGTCGTGGGATTAAATCTCCTTTAAAATAAAAAGATATCTATTAATATCTCAACCTGAAAATTTATTTCCATTTTTTTTTGTAATTTCACTAATAAAAACCACTTGACTTTTCCATAAATATATATCATCTTGTAATTTTTTTTTATTTTTTTGACAGAAACAATAATCTCTATTAAGTTGAAGGATATTTATGCTTAAACCTAAATTTGTTTTCTCTATTCCTGTTTTATTGACATAATTGTTTGCTTACAACCATGTTATGAACTTTTCTTTTGAATCGTAGGTCTATTAGAAATAATATTCTTATGACACATTAATATGGGTGAAATATGTGTACAGCTTAATTATTACTTTCCTCAAACTCACTTGTCTGATTACACGAAATGCTCTTTACTAGAAAATTTGACTTCAAAAAAGGTCTAAATAAACCATCTTTTGGATTGTTGATCAATTAGAAAAAAGTACTCTTTATCCCGAAAATAAGGGATAAGATATGTGTATGTCCCACCTCCCGTATTCAAGTTAAGCTGAATATCTTTTTCACTAATAAAACTTTATAATGGGCAAAACTTCATTTACATCAAGTTATGGTGATGTTAAAAAAATTGATCACAAATCTTGACAAATTTCCTTATATAAAGTCATGGTGATCGTCAAAAATTTGTTCTCAGACCTGGATGAATCCCCATAGTATATTCAGCATTAACGAGAATATCATATAATTTAATTTGTCTCATGATATATTTGGGATAGTTCTGAAGGAAGTGGAATTGATACACTTCCTACTAGTAAAGTTGAGCTCTGTCTATTTGTATTTTGTAATTTTATCAAAGATAAACTAATGTGTGTGTAGAAATTTTGCAGCCCATTTCAACGGAATGTTTTTTAATAATCGTGATTAGCTTCATTGTATGGGTTGAAATCTCTCATTTCGAGAGGGTTAAACACGATGATGTTTGGCATTTTAGCTGATAGATGGAATATTAATTTCTTTTATTCCTACACAATCCGAATGTAAGTAGTTGTGAAGGGGGGTGAATGCATTTTCTATGTAATGAACTCATGAAAATCATGGAAATTTCATATTTTAACAATTTTGAAAATATTACATGATTGACATTTCTTTATCAGATTTGATATTTCTTTAACATCCTAAATTACCCCGAAAAATCTTTTTAAAAATATTATTTTTTGGTCATATAGGTCATTTTATAAATTATCAAAAAATAAAAATGATTTTTTTGCCCAACCCTAACCTAATTTGATTAGGGTAAAGCCCACAATCATTAACACTATCTATAAAAGCTAACTTCAACTTCCTGTTGAGCTCACCTTAATTTCTTCTTACTATGTTGCCTCCTTGCTCACGTCTAAATGTTAAACTACTAATTATTCTATTGTAGGCGGTACAAGCACTCTCACAAACACGCACGCATACACACATGCACGCACATTATTGAAATGAAATCTACTTTTTTGGGGCTACCCCGTGGCGTGAAAAATCTAATTTTATTTTCTATTTCCTATTCTTCTTTATGTTATAAATGTTCTAATAATTAGGTTTTTTAATGTACTTCAAGTGGGATGAAACTCAAAAAATCTTTCTGCGCGCACACGCACAGATTATTGAAGTGAAATCTACTTTTTTGGGGCTACCCCATGGCGTGAATATTTTTTTTTATTTTCTATCTCCTAGTCTTCTTTCTGTTAGAGGTGTTCTAATAATAAGGTTGTTGAATGTACTTCAAGTGAGATGAAACACATAAAATCTTCGGTAGATGATGTTAAGCACATATTGCAGCAAAATGACTAACTTGAAGTTTCTTTTCCCCTATTATGGTCTTTCTGTTTTGATGACGAGTACTTCCCCGTGGAGTGCCAAATCTTAACAGAATCTCATGTAGGCTTCTAGCCACTGTGCATCAAATTCACAATGGATCACACGAGGGTTCAATCTTATACGACTAATGTTCACAAAAAAATGCAAAACCTCTTTTAAGAGGAGTAAAAATAGGGGAAAAATATGATAGTGACTTTTACATTCATATTTTAAATTTTTTCCATAATATCATATATGAAAATATTTTAAAAATATGCATTCATATATAACTACAATAGTCCACCATATGCGAATTACATCACTTAGGTATAGTTCAATAATTTAACATTTAGAAAAAAAGAAAGAGATAACTAGAACAAAGTGATTTTACATAAATAGGACAGTAGGAACACTAATACGGTCTTTTCCTATTTTGGTTAGGTGCAACACCAACACAAAAATCATAAGGGAGTACTAATTTCGTACCCCTTTTTATGAAAAAAGACATCGTGTGCTTAGAAAATGATTTTTTGAAGGGTTCGTATCGTTGATATAAAGATGAGCTCAAGAGGAAGTTGAAATATTATCTACCTCTCACATACAAGGTATAATAATTGTATTCTCTACCTTGAAGTGTTAGTTTATTCATAGACGTCATAACAACGTAACCGTGAATTGATTTGATGAGTAAATTTGATTCAGTTTCGTTACTTCTAAAAATGATGGCACTGTGCTCTCTGATAATAAATATAGTATAGATGTGAAGGTTTTTATAGTTTAGATGATGTTGAAGTTGTTGAACTCAATGTGGAATCAGGGTATGAAGGTTTTCATAAAAAATTTTAATTTGGGTCATAGTAATGGTTCTTCGATCGCAGGGTTTATAAGGGTACCAATCACGATGCTGGGGTCGTAACATATTTTTTCACTCACTATTCTATCTTTTTATGTCTTCTAACTCATGTAACCTAGATTTCATTTGTCTACCAAATTTACTACTCCATATTCTTCTTATTCATTGCAAGGACGAATGTCTCCCATATTAATAGTGATGGTCTTACTTTGTTAACAGTAACACAATGTTGGAGTAAATGTGATTTATTTTCTGATTGAAAGTGGTCAGCCATATTTTCCATAACTTCACATTGAACTTTTGAATTACACTCATTATCGAAACTCATGTAACCTCTAGGTTATTTGTCTATCCAAATTAATACTCCATAAATATCCTATTCATGGCAATAAAGAATATTCCCACTACATATAATGATGATCTTATGTTTTTGATGCATAAGAACATATACTACGCATAAAAATGAGTAAATAAAAGTAATTATTAATTAAAGGAAGATGTTCTTTTTATGAAACTTTGGAATCAATTCTTGTCTTATAATTTTTTATTTGTACTTGGAGATTGAGGTTTGTTTTCCGGAGAAGACATGTTAAGAAACTATTGCTAGACTACTAAAAAACATATTATCGTGGGATTAAATCTCCTTTAAAAGAGAAAGATATCTATTCATATCTCAACCTAAAAATTTATTTTTCATGGTTATTTTGTAATTTCACCAATAAAAACCACTTGACTTTTCTTTTTCATGTTTGATATTTCCGTAACTTCCTAAATTACCCCGAAAACCCTTCTTTTAAAGATCAATTTTTTGGTCATATAGGTCATTTTATTATTTACATAAAAAATAAAAATAATGTGTTGACCCAAGCCCAATCTAATCTTATTAGGGTAAAGCCCACATTCATTAACCCTATCTATAAAAGCTAACTTCAACGTCCTCTTGAGCTCATCTTCATTTCTTCTTACTATGTTGCCTCTGTGCTCACGTCTAAAAGTTACACTACTCCTTATTCTCTTCAGGGAGGTACAAGCTCTGTCTCACACGCATGCACACACACACGCACGCATGTGCACACACGTGTGCATGCGCACCCACACACACACACACATTATTGAAGTGACATCTACTTTTTTGGGGCTACCCCATGGCGTGAAAAATGTTATTTTTATCTTCTTTATCCTAGTCTTCTTTATGTTAGAATTGTTCTAATAGTAAGGCTTTTGAATGTACTTCAAGTGCGACGAAACACAAAAACTCTTCGCGCGCACACACACATATATTATTGAAGTGAAATCTACTTTTTTGGGGCTACCCCGTGGTGTGAATAATCTAATTTTTATTTTCATTCTCCTAGACTTATTTATATTAGAAGTGTTATAATAATAAGGTTGTTGAATGTACTTCAAATGGGATGAAACACATAAAATCTTTGGTAGATGATGTTAAGCAGGTATTGTAGCAAAATGACTAAGTTGAAGTTTCTTTTCCCCTTTTATGGTCTTTCTGTTTTGATGACGAGTACTTCCCTGTGGAATGCCAAATCTAAAAAGAATCTCAAGTAGGATTCGAGACACCGTTAATCGAATTCACAATGGATCAAAAGATGGTTCAATCTTATACGACTAATGTTCACACAAAATTGCAAAACCTCATTCAAGAGCATTAAAAATAGGGGGAAAATATCATAGTGACTTTTACGTTCATATTTTAAATTTTTTCCATCATATTGTATATGAAAATATTTTAAAAATTTGCATTCATATATAACTACAATAGTCTACCATATGAGAATTACATCTCTTAGGTAAAGTTTAATAATTTAACATTTAGAAAAAAAAGAAAGAGATAAATAGAACAAAGTGATTTTACATAAATAGGAATGTAGGAACACTAATACAGTCTTTTCCTATTTTTTTAGGTGCAACACCAACACATAAATCATAAGGGAGTACCAATTTCGTACCATTTTTATGAAAAAAGACATCGTGTGCTTAGCAAAATAATTTTTTGAAGGGTTCGTATCATTGATATAAAGATGAGCTCAAGAGGAAGTTGATGTATTATCTACCTCTCTCCTCCAAGCTATAGAAATTGTATTCTCTACCTTGATGTGTTAAATTATTCATGGACATCATAACAACGTAGTAGTGAATTAATTTGATGAGCAAATTTAATTTTGTTTCGTTACTTCTGATAATGATAGCACTGTGCGATCTGAAAATAAATATAGTATAAATGTGAAGGTTTTCATAGTTTAGATGATGTTGAAGTTGTTGAACTCAATGTGGAATAAGGGTATGAATGTTTTCATAAAAGTTTTTGATTTGGGTCATAGTAATGGTTCTACCATCGCATAGTAATGGTACCAATCACGACGTTGTGGGTCATAACATACTTTTTCACTCCCTATTCTATCTTTTTATGTCTTCTAACTCATGTAACCTAGATGTCATTTGTCTACCTAATTTACTACCCCATATTCTTCTTATTCATTGCATGGAAGAATGTCTCCCATATAAATAGTGATGGTCTTACTTTGTTAACAGTAACACAATGTTGGAGTAATTGTAATTTATTTAGTGATATGCCCTGTATTCAACAAAAATAAGTGCAAGTTCAGTATTATTACACAATCACAGTGTACTGATAGGACCACACAGCTATCTCACTAAGTGTAACATAAAAAAATAAATAAAACATCATAAACATGCAAAGTATCGAGCATGCACAATATTATAAATATCTATGAACAACTTACAATTTCACAATTCTCAAGATAGTAAAATTTTGTCAAGTAGTTGGTCCTCTCATGGAACCCAAACTCAAACTAGTAGTATACCAGAACATGTCACCCAATCCAATAGTTATGTTGATATGTGAAAATCAATCCCGTCATTAGGCAGGAACGTGACAATCAATCCCAATTAGTTATGCCAAAATGTGGAACCTGTTCCTTTCCACATATTGCAATTACAAGCACAAGTATATTCTCAATATGATATGTTCAAGAAGTGATTCATGGTATATAGGTATTCCTTCATATTAACTTACAGAAAGTGTGATCAATAATGCAACTTTCGCAGACATACATGCATCGTAATCAAGCACAAACCAACATATCATAAAATGACAATCATTACTTATCTCAAAACAAGATTGAAACCCTAAATCCTTCCCTTTATGGATTCGTTCGGCTTGTTCTTTGTTTGCAAACAATAAATTAAATACGAGACTCAAAAACTCTAGATCATACTCATGATCCCAAGTATCCAAACTATGTTTTTTCCACCATGGTTTCGTATTCAAAACCATCCCCCATTGATAATTTACCAATTCTATTATGTTCAACGCATCAAAAAATTTATTCGGGGAGTAAAAAACTTTCCTTTAGCCTAAAGTATGGTAGAAAACTATCTAAACTCACATGGGGTTCGTTCCATAACTCTAAGAATCAAAAGGTGTAGAATAAAGTTGTATAGGGAATTTATGTACGACTTTAAGTGGCGTATGGCCCTCCAAAGAGGCCCCTCCATAGCGGCAAAATCCTACAACATAGAGTCTTGCACGAAACAGTGAGCTATTCAAATAATTTCAAGGCCTCCGTTTTAAAACACACCTTTAATTGACGGCACTCAGAAAACCTCTTTCGCGCTTAGATCAATTTCTGGAGATCTACTTGCCCAAGATCAATTGTATAAAGTCGTACAGGTCCATTAATGAGCTATCTACCCCCTCATTTAATCAAAATTATAAATAAATCACCCTATTGGTACTAGATCTCCCTAAAACTTAATTACTCCAATTTCGTCAAACTCTAGACTAGGTTGAAAAATTCCAAATACCCGAATAAGTTTCCGGCCAAAAAATTCGCCATTGATTGTTCTATAATGCGGAACCTGATCATTACATAATGGAGTTTCAATGAGAAGTAATGGAGAATATGAATGACCACATTTTATCACTAAACAAAAGGCAATTACTTCCAAAGTAATTCTAATAAGTAAGACCATCACTAATTATACGGGACAAATTTACCTTGCACCGAGTAGGAAGAGTATGTGGTACTAAATTTGGTAGATAAATGACCTAGAGGTTACATGAATCACAAAAAATAAAATAAATAAAATAATGTAGTTCCAGTGAGAAGTTATGGCCATGGCTGACCACGTTTCGTTACTAAGCAACAAGCAATTATTCTTAATGTTTTTCTAGTTATATAGTAAGACCATCACTATTTATAGTGAAAAAATTCTTCCTTGCAATAGAATGATTATGGGGATAATATATTGCGTAGATAAATGGCCTAGTGTTAACATAAATTATAACAGGGATAAGGCGCAAGTACCCTGTGGACTATGACCAAAATATCAAAGACATACCTAAATTTAACTAGGTCCGGTTACTCCCCCCTCCCCCCTCCTCCAAACTAATTTAAAATTAAAAAAATATGCTACATACATTAACATGGCACAGAGAGTGTTCACACACATTTGAAGACAAGTTATGAGTGCATAAATTGGATAAATGTCATTTATTGATTAGCAATTTTATAATTAGTTCGTACAAATATTTATTGATTACTAGTTTTGATGCACGTGCATTGCATGTGAATGTCAAGCACGGTAGAAAACTATTTTTAAATATAAAGTAAACATTATTAAAAAAAAGCTTATCACTCTTAATAAATCGTAATTACACCTCTTCAATATGCTTTCTCCTCCCTTCTGTTTAGCTTGGTACAATGTTATAATTTTATTGTTGGTGTTCTTACTTTTAATATAATATAAATATTATTTTAAAATATAGAATATGTACTAAATTTGATATTTTAGTTGGAATATTACATTAATTTAACAATCATTTTAGGGAATATTCTAATTTCACTAACCTTTGAGATTGTCCACGTCGATAAATCAATCCTGAGATTTTAAGAAAAGAAGAACTAAAAACTTTTTTAAATATAGTTTAAAAATGTGAGGAAACACCATCATTTATAGTTGAAATGTGTAGTAATAGTATGTGCATATTGTTGCATCAAAAAGATATAGAAGATATACTTAATAGGATATTTTAAGAAAAAGAAGAACAAGAATAATGAATATTTTTTTTTAAAAAAATATAGTTACAAAATTTGAGAAAATCCCTCTTTTTATATCCAACAAAGGGTAGTGTGTGAAAAACTACCTATTTTGCCCTATCAAAAAGACGTCACAACCCTTTAGAAAACTCACAATCATTCGGAAAAATATAACTCTTCAGAAATTTCACAACCTTTCAGAAAAGGTACAACTCTTCATATTCGCAACCCTATGGAAAAGTCATAACCCTTTCAAAACTCACAACTCATCTGAAAAGTTATAACTCTTCGAAAATGTCACAACCCGTCAATTGTGAAAATGTGTCTGTTTTTAACATAATGTAGTACAAAACACACAAATAAATGTAATACAACATAAAATATAGATGATATAGTATATTTGGTGTTTTAAGTTAGATAGTATAGACAAATAAAAAATGTATATATAGATTGGTCTAATTTTAATTTGATATGGAATTTACTAAATAAAGAAGAATTTCAATTAAGGATCATATGTTTGATATATTAAAAATTCTTTTCACTTTGCGATCTTAAAGATGTGTCACACCAAAAGAAAAAAACATTCTATAATAAACTGAATAATAATAAATGTACACTAAATAAATTGGAAAGGAATGAGTATTTACTAAATGTATTTTGGACTCTTCTAATAAGTTTTTGATCAAATACATTTTCCCCCACAATTTGAGACTCTTTTTTAATTTTCAAAACTAAGTTGTAGTTTGTGCAACAAAAATCATTGATCTTTTTGTTAAGTATATGCTGCTACAAAAGTATTTTTTATTACTACGACAATGTGTAAATATGAATTACCAACATAATCTATTCATTTGAAGTTGAGTTATTTCATTTGCCTTGTCGAATCACTTTTTGTCCATCTATCTATTTTACCCACTAAAAATATTGGAATTTAATGATTAAAAAACTCTCACAATCTTTCTTATTTAAGGAAGAAGATGTCACGGCCCAAAAATGAGTGTGATGACACTTGTCTTATCTTCCCAAGATAAATCAGTCTAACCAAATAATTTTGCTACAATGCGGAAATAAAACCAAAGTCTGATAACACTTACTACTATGAAAATAATTCAACTTAATTCAATCCCCGAAACCTGGTTGTCACGTGCAAAAGCCTCTAATGTAAATACTAGAATTGAAGTAAAGGTACGAGTCTGAATGAAGTTGTATTCAAGTAAAAACAAAGTCATAAAGTTGAGTAGGAAAATTCGCTGAGATGGCAACTAGCTACCTCACAATCCTCCACAAGGTACCTCGGAAACGAAGAGAATGGAAAGTATCACGAAGATCCGGGCTCGTAACCTACAAAAATTTGTAGAAGCAAGGGGTGAGTACGAAACCACCTGGTACCCAAAAAGAAAACCTCTAAACATAAGTAAAGTGAACAAAATACGGGTACTCCTTACACCCTATCTGAACTTCCACGCTACAGCCAAACAATTCACAATTTACCAAACACACAACTCTATAACCACACTCTATCAATTTACATATTCTCAATAACAACTCAATATTCAACAGTCACAATTTTCACATAGAAACACTCACAAGATAAGCAAAACACGTGTTCAGGTTCATCAATAATAAAAATGTGTAATACCATGAGATGCAATGTCAAGTATATTTATGCTTGTCTTCTCTAACGATACACACCCGCTGTCTCTCAGTTTGGGACCCATGGGGGACATATCTGTCCTTGAGTCTTTCTTGGCGCATGATACAATCCTCGATAATAGTAACTGTTGCGGCGCGCTTTATGTCCCTCGAAATATAATATCAATCACGGCGCGCGATACGACCCTCGAAATGGTACATCCTTTTATCAGTTAACTCTTATCACTACCATGTCTCAGATATAATGCAAATGACATGCTCAAATATAAAAAAATGAGGAGATAACCAATTTGATAACAAAATACAATTTCAACAACGAATAAAACACCAACAAATAAGCAACAAGTCCCCAAATCATTCTCAACACCACACAAGGAAATACACGAATTTTCATAAGCTTACCAATGGTTTAGAAGTCCACTTACCTTAGCCAATTGAATAATCACTCTGAGACTTGAGTCTTTCCTTTTCGTTGAGTATCCGAATCAATGCAATATATTCCAGTATATAAATTCACAATAAGGTTTTGAAACTAACAATTCTCACATTTTTATGTGTTTAACCTTGAACTAAAAATTAACCCAAATCTATAATTCTTGATGTCAAATTAAAATTTCCACTATCATAGTTCCCAAGTTTGAAGTCTAGGATTTTATCCCAATTTTTTCCAACGTCATATTTTAAATGATACTCACAAAATCTTATTCATCCAATATTTAGATCATATACCAATATATCAAAACTCATAATATAATAACTAATATTCTTAAATTACGTCTAATGAATGCACATTAACGTGTTTTCTTTTTTCTTCTTTTCTAACCACCAATGATTGGCTCATGATGGCCAATCATTGGAAATCATTACATTTCTTTTCTATCCACCAATGATTGGCTCATGATGGCCAATCAATGGCAATCATTACCTATCCCATTATTATGTTCAATGCTTCCCTAAATTCCCAGACTAGTCACAGGTAACTTTACAACCATAACGTAATTTCCATTCCATAAACACCTAATTAATTTCATTATTTTACATAAAATACTGTCTCCAATTGTAAACTAACCATCTTTATTAACCCACCATTGCATAAGACGGAACATTAATTGCACATTCAAACCCATTCCTTAATTTCATAAAATACAGTTTACCCATAATCAATTAAGCAAAACAAATTATAACAAAGTCCGAATGATTGTTACATGCAAATCGCTATCTTTTTTCCTCTCGTGTGCGTCACTTAGGTAAGGTTTCTGTCTCTCATTCTTTTTTGAATTAATTGTTTATTAAACAGACCAAAACCACTCACTTATTATTTTAATACATGATCCTAATAGTATAGGATAATAAATAAATGATCACTTTAGCCCATTAACTATCTACTAATTCCATTATTTACTATTAGCCATAAATAATTTAACTCAAGTTATACGAATAATTCAAATTTTTAAAAATAACCTCGCGGGCCATTACATTATACACCACTAAAAATCATGTTCGTCTTCGAACATAAAGTAACAGTATGTACCTAAAGCTTCAAAAAACTGAGGGTATTTGGCACATACGTAAGAATCTTTCTCCCAAGTTGCCTCTCCTACTAATCGATGCTTCAACTGCACCTTCACTGAAGCTATCTCCTTTGTCCTAATCTTCTGAACCTGCCTATCCAAAATAGCGATAGGCTCCTCATTAAATGTCAAGTTTGGACTGAGCTCCGCATAATCAAGTGAAAGCACATGAGATTCATCCGGAATATACTTTCGAAGCATAGAGACCTGGAAAACATGATTAATAGCCTACAAAATAGGTGGCAACACACACTTATAAGCGATCTCTCCCACTCGACTCAAAATCTTAAAAGGTCCAATGAATCTAGGTCTAAGCTTCCCTTTTTTCCGAACCTCATCATACCATTCTTAAGTGATACTCAGAACGAAACATGATCCCCTCCATAAAGACTAAGAATCTAACTCTCCGAACTGCATAACTCTTCTGTCGACTCTTGGGTGTCAACAGTCTATACTGAATCATACGAACTTACTTTATAGCATCTCTAAGCAGGTTTGTATCCAAAGAGTCTATCTCCGTCATATCAAACCAACCTATAAGAGACCTGCATCGTCTACCATAGAATGCCTCAAATGGATCCATCTGTATACTAGAGTGATAACTGTTATTGTAGGTAAACTCTCCAAAGGGTAAATTCCAATCAAATCTAGCACCAAAATTCATCACACATGCTCAAAGAATATCTTCCAACACCTGAATCGTTCGCTTAGACTGACCATCTGTCTGAGGGTGAAATGTTGTACTCATATTTAACCGAGTACCCAAACCATGTTGAAATGCCTTCCTGAAGTAAAAAGTAAATATTTAACCTTAATATGATATGATAGAAATAAGAACTCTGTGTAGTCGCACAATACGACTAATATATAGCTCAGCTAACTTTTTGCCGTATACTTCAACCAAATCAGAATGAAGTGGGCAGACTTGGTGATCCTATCAACAACAACCCAAATGTAGTAATAACCACCCACTTTGTTAGGCAAACCCACAACAAATTCCATAGTAATCCTCTCCCACTTCCAAGTAGGAATAGGTATCCTCGGATATACACCCCTGGGCTGTTGGTGCTTACATTTGACCTGCTGGCAAGTCAAACAGCTCGACACAAAGTTTGAAATATCCCTCTTCATCCCACACCACCAGTAATGCTGACTCAAATCATGATACATCTTCGCCGCTCCCGAATGGATGGAATATCGAGAGCAATGGTCTTCCTTAAGAACCAATCTAATCAAATCTCCCATCTTGGACACACAAATCCTCCCTCCGATCCTCAAGACACCATCAGAATCAAGGACAATCTCCTTAGATTCCCCTCTAAATACTCTGTATCGAATGAGACATAATTTTTCATCATCAAACTAGTGCGCACAGATCTGCTCGACTAAAGAAGATCGAGCCTCAATAAATGCAATGATCCCATGACTCTACTCTAAAATCTATAATTGGAAAAGAATTTTAGGTAACACATGAACATCTCTAGACAATGTTCTCTCCCAAATACTAAGAGATGCAAGACTCCCCATCATAGGAGTCTTCCTACTCAAAGCATCGACCATTACATTGACCTTCTCTGGATGATACAAAATGGTCACATCAGAGTACTTACGCTGCCTCAAGTTCAAATCCCTCTGACAGAATATATATTGAAGAATCCGATAATGAGTGAAGATATCACAATGAACCCAATACAAATAGTGACGCCATAACTTAAGTACAAATACCACAACCTCCAACTCCAAATCATGTGTAGGGTAGTTCTTCTCATGGGACTTCAACTGCCTAGCAGTATAAGCAATTACCTTCCCTTTCTGCATCAACACTCAACCTAATCCAACTCCTGAAGCATCACAATACACAATAAAATCTACACCCTCCTCAAGTAGAGTCAACACAGGATCCGAAGTCAATAAAGTCTTGATCTTTTTAAAGCTCTCCTCACACGCATCAGACCACTATAAACCCAGATCTTTTCGAGTCAAACTAGTTAATGGAGCTGCAATTGTAGAGAAACTCTTAAAAAATTATCGATAATAGCCTGCCAATCCCATGAAACCTCTTATCTCGGTAGGGGAAGTGGGTTGCGTCTAGCCTCTAACTTCCTCAATCTTGGCCGGATCTACTCTAATACCCTCCTTGGACACAACGTGTCCCAAGAATGCCACAGAAGTAATCCAGAACTCACACTTTGAGAACTTCGCATATAACGTCTCTTCTCTCAACCTCTGAAGTACAATCCTCAAGTGTCGGACAAGGTCCTCCTCAGTTCTGGAGTAAACCCAGATGTCATCAATGAAAACAATCAAAAATAATCAAGGTATGGTCGAAACACCCTATTCATCAACTCCACGAATGTTGTAGGGGCATTAGTCAATCTGAAGGACATCACTAGGAACTAATAATGCCTATATCGGGTTCGAAAAAGTTTCTTAAGGATATTTGATGCCCTAATCTTCAACTGATGATACCAAGACCATAAATCAATCTTAGAGAACAATGATGCGACTTGTAGTTGATCAAATAAGTTATCAATACGCGGAAGAGAATAGTTATTCTTCACTGTTACTTTGTTCAGCTCTCTGTAATCAATACTCATCTCATAGTCCCATCCTTCTTCTTTACAAATAATACAGGGTCACCCAAAGGTGATACAATAAGGCGATTAAAACCCTTACTCAATAAATCCTGCATTTGATCCTTCAACTCTTTCAACTCTACTAGAGCCATACGATATGGATCGATAGAAATTGGCTTAGTTCCCGGATCCAAATCAATAGCAAAATCAATATCCCTATCGGGAAGAACACCTGGAAGATCAGAATGAAATACATCGGGAAACTCCTTAACAATGGGAACAGAGTCCATGGGAGGTTGTTGAACTCTAGTATCCCGAATAAAATCTACATAAGAAAAACACCCTCTCTCCACCAATATCTGAGCACGAATAAAAGAGATGAACTTGCTAGGATAAGAATCACGAACACCCTTCCACTCAACCTTTGGAACACCAGACATCGCTGAAGTCAAAGTCTTAGCATTACAATCAAGGACAACATGATAAGGAGAAAGCCAATTCATACACAAAATAACATCAAAGTCTACCATTCCCAGAATGATTAAGTCTAACCAAGTGTCATACCCAGTCAAAGAAACAAGACAAGATCGATACACTCGATCAACCACTAAGGTCTCACCCACAGGTGTAGAAACACGATTAGGTAAAGTCATGCTATCATATATCAAATCAAATTCAGCATCAACATAGGTAGACACATAAGAGAATGTAGACCCTGCATCAGACAATACAAACGATGGTCGACGACATACTGGGATGATACCTGTAATAGCATTATAGGGCTTTGCCTCGGGTCTCCCTATGAAAGCATAACAGTGTTTCCATCCTCCACCTCCAACCTAGGTGGTACCTCTACTCCCACAATGCTGAGCTGCAACACCACTACCAAAAAATCTTTCGCCTCTCACTGACTGAACTCTTCCATGACCTCTACTCTGTGGTGCTAGTGGTCTAGTTTTAAATGAATAATTAGGTTAAGATCTGCCACGACCCCTTTGATAAGTACACTATCGCATCAGGTGATAAGGATCTCCAGCATGAAAGCAACATCTCTGACTTGGGAACTACTATGTGGATCCTTAAAACCCACAACAGTTGCCTCGCCCCGTAGGTCACCGCTGGGAACCGTACGAGCCCTGACCCGGGCTATAAGAACTCCTAGATGTCTAAACACTCTCAAAGTCCCTGCTTATGAAAGGAACCACTCCCTCTTTGTGATACCCTACCTCCTGATGAGGCAACATCAAACTGGCCTGATGTACGGGCCTTATTAGATTCCCGAAACTCCTCTCTCTCCATCAATTTCGCTTATTTAGTGGTGCTCACAATGGACTTGAAAGAATCCCCCTCTCTAGATGCCCAAAACACAGCTGACATGATAGAGAAAGTGAATCCCCAAAAAGATCTGCAAATCCTCTCGGTCTCATATGGAATAATGGCCAACGCATGCCTTGAAAACTAGCAAAAACGCGCCTCATACTCTGTAATGTATCTCTCTCTCTCTCTCTCTCTCTCTCTCTCTCTATATATATATATATATATATATATATATATATATATATATATATATATATATATATATATATATATATATATATATATATATATATATATATAATTTTATCAATTTTTTATCTCCAATTATATAAGTTAACTAACACTACATATAAATTATTTTTGTAAAAGTAAAATATACAAAATAAATGATAATACCATATAAAAATTTTTCAAAGTAAACCTGATACTACATTTACACAATTGTTACACAAGCTGATACAAAATAATTTACTCCAAATCGTAGTTTTCAAGTAAATCAAAATATATGATACTATATTACAATCAGATACACAAAAGCTATGGTATTATTAAGTATATGATACGTATTTTACTATCAAAAAAATAAATTTGTTTATCTTTAACAATTAATACAAAATTATGTAATGAATATATTGAGTATCATTCAACATATTGAATCATATATTACTCTGTATATATTTAGTATCGATTGTTGTTTTGCATTGGATAACAAAATTTTGTTATGAGATACATTATATATGTACCATTATATGTAAATGATATTAAAATAGTTAAAAGTTTTCAATTTCTTTAAACTTCATATAATACAGTCAAAATTCGATATATTTACTATCAATATATATTTTGTAGCTTGAAACATTCACATGGTATTAATCACATCAATTGAAAAAGTTCAAATCTTATTAGCAAATTAATAATATCCAGAGACATTATTTCACATCAAGCATAAAACAAGAAAAAAAATCATCAAGATTTTAGTATCTCTTCAACACACACGATGACACTTGTTGTTGTATCGAAATTCAGTATCTCTTCAATACCTTTATCTAAAGTATCAATGCATAGAGGATACGTTCCGAATCCAACCTCATGTTTCTTAATTTCTATGTACAATTTTAAACCCATATCATTCCCAATAAACAATGGAGATTAATTACCTTCAACAACATATCTAATCTCGATATTTTTTTTCGATTCATTAATACCCAGCTCAGCCGCAATTACTGAAATAAGATTCATGAACAAAATACTTTCCCTAACCAATATCCCATCACTTTTTTATCGCCATATATAATAACACTTAACCATATTCCAGAATGTTGTAACAAGATCGAAATATTCATTTTTGAATCTTCATAAATTGCGTTATTGTTTTCTTTAAAACAAGCTTGGCTTTTTTTTTTCAATTTGAAGGTTTCAATATTTGAAATTCAATAATGATAAATTAGTACATGATATTTATGCATATTAGACGCTTAATTTGTTAAACATCAACGTGAATAGTGGGATAATACTTATCCCTTTAATTGCACCGTAACTGTTAAAAACAAACAAATAATTAAAGTATCTGCCCGCTATAATTTATGTATCGTTATGTTATTTAAGTATCCGAATTACTCTAAAAAAGGGATTTTTGGTAAATATGGATACAATAGGGATAGAATGTAATTTGTCCCTTAGAGTATGTGATTTGCCTAATTTTTACAAATATTTTTGGTCTTTTAATTAAATTAAATAAATAATTAAACAATTAAAAGAAACTTTGTCCAAAAACAATCTCTCGGTCGATCATTTGCGGAATCCGTAGCCGTAGCCAAAGACGACCGAGCGAGCGACCACGATGACTGCACGAGGGGCCCCCTCTTTTCAACCCTTTAAACAATTAATAGCTGTGATTCTATATTTAAACACTGCTATTTACTTTCAACCACTGATGAGGGACAAATTCCTTTTCATTAAAGCATAAGACAACTTTTCAAGTTCCCAAATTCAATTTCTCAACTTTTCAAGTTTATCTTTTTCCCTATATTTCCCATATATTCTTGCAACATACCCAACACAACCCAAATTAAAAACTTTTATGAAAAATAAGGCATTAAAAGATACAAAAGTAGGTTTAATGACAATAAAAATGGAAACACCATAAACTCCAAAGTTTTAATAAAAAACTAACCAAACTAATGCGAAAGAACAATCCTATAACTTGAAGGTCAATGTACTAAATAACTAAACTAGGAATCAAGGTTTAAACAAGAAAAGATAAACCCCCAAATTAATGAAATACTAATTAACTAGAAGAGTCTAAGTCCAAATGTGGACATAGACGTATGAAGAACTCATGGAAACTCAAAAGATTGGTTCACCCTTGAATTCGAACAACATCACTAATCTTCACGAAAAGGTCTTTCAATCAGTACACAACAATAATGTACTGATTGTAACACGTGGCTATCCCACGAAGTATAGCATAAGCAAGTCAATTCAACATCATAAACATGAAAAGTATCGAACATATATAATATTGTCAATATATATGAACAACGTACAATTTTACAATTATGAATATAGAAATTATGTCCAGTAGTTGGTCCTCTCAAGGAACCCAAACTCAAACTAGTAGTATACAATAATGTGGCACCCGATCCAATAGTTATGTCAAAATGTGGAAATCAACACCATCTTGATGTAGATACGTGACAACTGATCTCAATTAGTTATGCAAAAACGTTGAACCCGATCGTCCCCACACATCTCAAACACAAGCACAAGTATAGTCTCAATATCACATAGTCAAGAAGTGATTCATGACATATAGTTATTCCTTCATATTAATTTACAGAAAGTATGATCAATAATGCATCGTTTCATATATACATACATCACAATGAAGAACAAACCAACATATCATATAATCACAATCATCACCTATCTTGAAACAGGCTTCAAACCCTAAATTGTTGTCTTTATGGATTCGTTTTGCTTGTTCTCGGTTTTTAAATAATAGATATAATATAGGAGTCAATAAACAATCACTAATTACCTGGATTACTAGCATTTATAAAAACCCTAGACATACTCATGATCCCAAGTATCCAAACTAGGGCTTCTGTACATGGTTTCTCCTCCGTTGACGACAAATCCAACACCAAATTGGTTTTCACAAGACATTGAGCTATTCAATAAATTCCAAGACCTTTATTTCACTACATACCTTTAACCAACGGCAATTAGAAAACATCTTTCGTGCTATGATCAATTAATGGAATTCTACTAGCCAAGTTCAATTGTATAATACCGGACGGATCACTTAATGAGATATCCACCCCCTCATTTAATCATAATTATATATAAATAACCCTATTGGTACTAGATATCACTACACCTTAATTAATCCAGTTTCCTCCAACTCTAGTCTAGGTTGAGAAAATTCCAAATACTACGAATATGTTTTTCGTCTTTAAGATTTATCCCATTGTCTTTTCTATTGCGACGGAACCTAATCGTTACTTAATGGAGTTTAAATGAGAATTTGCGGCCAATATGACTGAACATGTTCAGTCACTAAGCAAAAGGGAATTAATTAAAAAGTACTACTAGAAAGTAAGATAATCACTATATAGAGGGGACGACTTTACCATGCAATGATTAGGAAATTTATGTTGTAGTAAATTTGGTAGATAGATGACCTAGAGTGTAACACCCTAAAACGAACTAAGGTGAACTAGAGATTCGTGATTTTTTCTTGTGTTAAAATGATTTGTATTTATGTTATTAGGCAGTGTGTGAAGTTTGGTTAAGTTTGGAGGTCAAACATCCATGATTCGGAAGATATGTCTGAGATAGTGCTTGTGTGTTCTCATATGTTATAGTGAGTTTTATGTGTTTGTTTTGTTTGAAATTCATGTGAGATGTTCCTAATACCTAGAAGAATATGTTTATGGGTTTAACATCCGGGTACATCCCCACCTATAAATTACAAGAGGCCTTAGAGAAGGGCCCAAGACTGCTTAGACAGTGTCCACCAACGAGATCAATCTACGACAGGTGGTCCAAACAATGGCTTGTCGACTTGGTCCGTCGATTGGAACTACAGACTTTCATGTTTAGAGAATTACAGAGTCAACCAATGTCCACCACCAACGGGCCATTATTGACAAACGGACGGTTGGTTGGAGCCGTCTGTCAAGACTCCCAAAAACTGTCAGTTTCCTGTAATGACTTGGCGTGTTTGGTAAATTAACCCCAAGACTTTTATGAACCCCTTTTATTATACTTTTATGGTATTTTAGGTATTGTTTCAAACCCTAATACCTAATATTAGACTTCATTTCCTAATACCCAAAACCCTCTCTCTAAAAACACTCTCTAAAACTCCATAGAAGCTAAAATTAAAGAAATAGCTTAGAGGGATTTTGGTGGTCTTGTTCTTCCTCAAAATCATTTTTATTTCTTCTATTTGAAGTATGGTAATCAACCTTGAAACTTATTCCATTCCAGGAGTCCTTTCTAATGAACATTTAAAAGGGATTTTCAACCCTAACTTCTTCTATTTTAACTCTGAATATGGGTCTTGCATGAAATATTTTAAACGATTTAACTATGATGTTTCTAATATTAGTTGGTGATTTTAATTCTACAACTTCAATGAAAGCATGTTAAAGATTTTTATCAAACTTTGACTTATGAAATGTGTTAAATGAGCTTGATTATGTAAAGTTTGAACTTTGGTTTCCTTATGTTGTTATTATGGTTTAGCTTCATACTTAAGGGTTATATTATGATGTAATATTGAATAATTAATTATGGGTGGTGTAGGATTGGTTAAATGGTGAGTTGGATTTATATAATAACTCTTATTATGAAATGCACTTGAGTGGTATGGTCCATCTTCTTGGTGGCGGTGTTTACTTGTTGTATTCGGTTGTATTTTGTATGTATTGTGAGTATCGCTTTGAGGTCCTAGTTTGTGAAATAAAGTGATAATGAAGAAGTTCATATTGATATGCATTATGAAGCTTGAATTGTATGTTTTGCCTAGATTATTCCTAAATGAAGTAAGTGTATAGGTTGTGTAGGTTAAAGTGTGTTTTGTGTTGAATGAAGGCCTAAGCATGTATAGAATTAAATGTAAATAAAATAATGTATATATGAAGGTATGTTCACATGTACACACACACTTGAGTGAATGAATGAAGCTAGGTTAAGTCAAATGGGGAGTTTTGAGGTGAACATAGGTCGGAAGATGAATGCCATTCGTGAGTTGAAATGTAGTGTACACTAGTTATCCTTCACCTATAGTGTATAATGTTCAGAATCCATGGGATGTCATGCCTAGCACCGGGATATGAAGGAGATATTGTTACACTTCATGAGTTGAGATGTTGTATTCCAATGTACCTCTTGAGATGAGTACTCCTCGTTAATAGAGAATGAGTTAGTTAGTAGCAATCTACTTATCCCTTAACTATGCGCCAATTATGGTGTAGCTATTGCGAAATCAATGAAAAATCTAGAAGAAAATACCTCATTCTAGGCAAGTGGGGGGACCTTTCTCTAATAAGGGAAGTATCGGGATTCCATGCCTAGCTCTCATGGTATATATTAAGCTAACCCCACAAAAGTTATGAAAGTTCTATGACTTATAAAAGAGTGTGCTACTTAAGGTAAATAGTGGAACGAGATGCTATCTATCCATTACACTTAGAAGGTATTCCTAAAGGGAAGTTTTGGAGTGTATTATGTTATTGAATGTACTAAGTATTCTAAAAGAAAGTACTACTTAGGATAAGTGGTGGAATGGGGCACCATCTACTCATTGCACTAAGTAGGAAGTCCGAAAGGCAAGTCTTGGTGTGTTGTTTGAGTTTTTTTTTCTGAAGTGTTGTTATTAAGTGGGGCTTTCTCTCTCGAGGTGAGCAATATTAGGAGGGTAAGTCTTGGGGATAACTTAGGTTTATGTGCATTTCCTTCAAGTCTGAACTTAGTGAGTGTAAGGATAACCTTAGCTAGGCAAACTCCTATGGGAATGAGTTCACTTCCTCTTGGCTTCGCTTTGGAAGTTCATTGTTCATGGAATAAAATGATTCACTGTAATGTTAAAAAAATTCACTGTAACATTTTTAAAGCTTACACTAAAATGGTCCTTTTTGGTTAAAATTGTGGAAATCTTTCTCTAAGTTTTAAATGATGATTTTTATGTTGTTTTGCTTCCATATTCATGAATTTTTTATTTAATTGGCATCAAAATGTTTTTTACGAAAATTTTCTTTTTTGCATGTTTTTGCATATGTCATACTCTGTACATTGTTTGAACTATCCCAATACTTTTGTATACTTAATAAGTAAATGTCGGAGGATTTTGAATATTTGAAGGCTAAGCTTGGGAATCTACTCTCTGAAGACAAAGTATGTCCTCATATATCTTAGGGCATAGTCCTATTCTCTTAGTTTCTTATTCCTAGACGTTTTATGTATTTTCATTCGATGTAAAGGGTCGTGTCCCTAAGATGAGACTTTCTTAATATTTTATGACAAATGTTTATTAAATTAATCGTGAAAACTTTTATTTTCGCACAACTTTTTATGTCTTATGTAATGAACGATAGTTTTAGGGATTGTACAGTACCCCTAAGGGTTAAATTCGCCCTGTGACAAAACAAGGCTTCTCCATAACTTCTAGGGGATACTTGTGGATCGTTAGAGACTGGGTATCGGATCATACGGTTATAGGAAATAGTTAAGGTTTTAAAAATCTCACAAGCCACGTCTATTAGAGTTTGGGTCATTTGTGTGAGTCATGACACATCCATGGACAAGTGGCTATAAGATGGTAGAAGTTTCACTTTCTTCATTATTCTAACGTCGTACCTTAGAGTTGAGTTCTATATGATATATCTGTCAACCACTTCTCTTTGTGTTTATAGGATATGAATACGAGGCGATCAACCACTAGAAGGGAGGAGGGAGGTGTAGCTAATGAGAGGATCCCTCCCCGTGTTGACCATGTTCCAATAGTTGTCCTAGAGGGAGAAAATGAGGAGGTTCCCCTTGAAGGATCTCCAATGCCTCCGAAACATCAAGAGCCTAAAGTGCCCGAAGTGCCCCCTATGCCTCACGATCCATTTATTGAAAGGGATATGACTACTGCGAAGTAGAGGGTTGACGTAATGAATTTGACCAAACACATGACGGCTCAAGCTCATGTCGTCAATAATCACTTTGTTTTCCAATCTAACAAAGAAGGTGGACCTTAACCTCATGCTAGTACTCCCTCTGAACTCGTGATTTCGTGAGGATGAACCCTCCTACTTTCCATGGCACTAAGGTGGATGAAGATCCAAAAAGCTTCATAGATGAGGTGTTCAAAGTGGTGGATGCTATGGATATGCGCCCTAGGGAGAAACATGAGTTATCAACTTATCAGCTTAAGGATGTGGTTCAAGTGTGGTTTGAGAAATGGAGGGATGAGAGACCCTTGAAAGATGATCCGGTAGATTGGGAGGTGTTCAAAGAGGCTTTACTATATAGGTTCTTTCCCCTAGAGTTGTGGGAGAATAAAATGGTTGCATTCATTAATCTTTGTCAAGGGGGAATGAGTATAGAAGAGTACTCCCTTAAATTAACCCAATTCTCTAAGTATGCCCCAATCATAGTAGCAAACCCTAGGGCTAGGATGAACAAATTTGTGATGGATTTTCTACTTTTTGGAGAAAGAGAGTCGTACGACAATGATTCTTAATGGAATGGACATTTCTAGGCTCATGGTGTATGCTCAACCAACTTAGGAGTCCAAAAATCAGGGAAATAAGGAAAGAGGGTAAGAGGCCTACGTCGGATGATTCTAGTCAACAAAAAACTAAGAAGAGGTTCTATCACCAAGAGTCTTCCATGGGGAACAAGGATAGGGATCCAAATTAAAATTCCCAAGGTGGTGGCCATACTTTTGAGATTATTAGGTATACTTACTGTGAAAAGCAACATTTGGGTAAGTGTCTTGGGGGAACGAAATGTAACGACTCAAATCGAGTAGTGAGTGAAACACACACTTGACCTCCTAGGTGGGTGAACCAATGAATTCAACCCGAACATATATTTATCATTATTTTACAAATACTAACCGTAATGCAGAAACTTAAATCTCATTACCCAAACCTAAAAGTCATCATATTAAGGAGATCTAATATCCGAATACTAAGCCTTAGAGTACCAAATACACCAAAATAAAATAATAAAATGGCATGTGTCCGAAAATATAGGACATCATGTCATTATGAAGTGAATCCAACACAAGATTGAATGAATAGCTCACCCATGAACCTGATATACTAGAGACATTCTAGAGTTTAGGGCGAGTCAAAGTCGCTTGTACACTCTTTGAGCTCCATAAAAGGAAAACAAAGAATAATACAAGTAGGATTCAGTATGAGACAGCATGTACTGAGAAGGTATCATTGTTCAATCCAAAGTAGAAACTAATATACAACGAATAATAGAATGAACTCAACTATGACACTGAACATGTGGTAAGCAATAAAAAATATGAACAAGTGAATACATCATCAATCACAATATCAAGCAAACCCCTGAGGACTCATTCCTCCACGCCACACTCATTTGGAAAATATTTTCTTTGAGATTAAGTACGTTAAATTATTTCAATATCCTTTTCCTTTAATATTACCCTGTCGGAACATTACATTCCAAACTAAAAATGTTATGTCAGAATGTGACAATCCTATTCAAGAATACCGTGTTAGAACGTGATACTTTGATTTAATTATACCATGTTGGAACGTGACACTACGATCTAATTATACAATTAATTTTTATTTATTATCACTACTTTCAAATCATTGATACTAATTAATCAAACCTTATATATTCAAGACATTAATTTGATAAAGAGGGTTCAAGAAATATAAATTCCACAGCCTCGGGAATTAGACCAATCACAAAACACACATCGAAACAACACAATCAAGTATATAGAAAACTTCACAATATCATTTAATGCATATCAATCACTATTAAGAGTTTATTATCAAATAGCATAAACCATAATCTACCTCCATTAAAGAACTGAAGTAAAGGAATTACTGTTTTTTCTTTCCTCAATGCCACCGAACCTTTTCAATCTATTAGTTTTATATGCATAATTTGCAAGTTAAAATTCCATTAACACTCAGATTATTCTATGTCTAGCCTATACACAAAAATTCACATAAATCTATAATCAATTTCCTAATGTTCAAAAGTTAAGGGTAAGTCTTAATTCCTCCAATTAGCATAAATTTAAAGTAACTCATATAAAATACTATACCTTATATTCAATAATCTATCTCAATATACTAAGTTTTAGTTTATAAAATTGGACCTTACATTGACATTTCAACCCATTCAGATCGTATCTATATTGATGCAATATAGACGAAAAATTTATAATTAGAACTTTGATGTGAAATGAGGCACTTACCGCTTCAATCATTGCCTAATCATTAACTACACTTACCACTAATTTATTAAAAATTCTAAGAAAACACCTGGTAGAAATAGTTTCCTTCCATTTGCTTCTATGGCTATAATATACTTTTATATTCTAAGTTCCAAGTTCCAACACATAATAATGTAATAATTAAACAACTATGCCTTTCCAAACAACATGGAATATTAATTGTGATAAGGATTTACCTCACAGCATCACCACATGTAAGGTTTTTGTTTTTCTCTGCTTCTCCCCTTTTCTTTTCTCTACAGATTGTTTGATACCCTAATTAATATATCTGACTAATTATAAAAATAATGGTAAAATTTACGCACTATTAATTTTAATGTTATCTTCTTTAACCACAAACTAAATTAATTATTAAAACTACCTCAAAAATTATATAGTTATAATGAAGAATTGTCCAATGTATCCATTTAAAATTTATTGAAAAGTATTTTATGAAATAAAAATCTCCAGTATCCAAAACAATCAAAAGAGAAATTACACGGATGGTTTTTTTAGTTGTGGTAGTAAGGGCCACAAAAGAATCTTCCATATGAGATGGCACCCAGGAAGGATAGTTAATCCGGAGTTGATAGTCCCAATAACTATTTACTCTTTATGGTTCTTGCTTTTATATTGTAAGGTGAGTTTATATGGATTTATACTTCATATGATCATGTTTTCTTGATGAATTACTTAAAAGGTGGATTTTTGGATTTTCTAGAAAGTTTCTGGGTTACAGTGATGCTCACTATAAAATATTTTGAAAAAAAATTTCTTGTCTTTAATAGAAGTTTAAATGTGTGTAAAGGTGATGTATATGATCATGTTTAAGTTTGGAGAAGGTAGTTTCTCCATAAAAGAAGGATAAAGGTGAATTTTGAATTTGTGAAGTTTTGCAAAAGTTGTATGCGTTACAAGTGTTTGGAAATGTGAAATGGTGCTCCTTGTTAGTTGGTGACTTGATTATGAATTGTTCATTATGATTTTAATGTGATATGGTCTGCTAATGTAGTCCTTTACGGTCTTAAAGTTTTACTGTCATTCGAGGACGAATGTTGTTCCAAGTGGGGGAGAATGTAACACCCTAAAATGAACTAAGGTGAACTAGAAATTCTTGATTGTTTCGTCTGTTAATTTTTTGTTATTACTAGTTTTATTAATTTTTTTAGTCAGTGGGTATAGTTTGGATGTCAAACTTCCAAGAACGTCCATGACGTTCGGAAGATATGCGTTACATAGTTATTGTGTATTCTCATGTGTTTGAGTGAGTTTTACGTGTTCGTTTCTTTGAAGGTGTGAGATATTCCTAAGACCTATATGTAACGACCTGTTTAGTCGTTTTGAGCAGCATATTTTATTTCTGGAAAAACAGGCTGAGGCGACAGACCCCACGACGGACCGTCATGGGCACGACGGACCGTCGAGGGTGTCTCGTTCCAAAACACTTAGAAATTCTGAAATTGGGTACTGAAAATCGACTCTCCGAACTTCGTGACAGAATGGCAGGACGGACCGTCACAGGCGTGACGGACCGTCGTGAGCCCTCGTTTCAAAACACTCCAACTCTTGAAAAGTTGGTTCAGGGAATGATTCTCTGAACGTCGTGACGGAAGTGCAAGACGGACCATCGTAGATACGACGGGCCGTCACGGACTCTTTAAGAAAATTTAGTCCATGACGAACCTGCGTGACGGACCGTCGCAGGCACGACGGACCGTCACGGGTTGCGTAATCCCAGGCGGAATCGGATTTCTGGTTAAGTTTTAAAGGGGCGTTTTGGACTATTCCTGCTATAATTATAAATTTCGTCGGTTAACATTAATAACTCAGTTTCTTGGGGGATAAAAGAGGTAACTTTGAGTTAATTAGTGGACTACTATTTCCATCTTTTATACCTAATTATATGCTAATTAGGGTAAGAGAAAGATGGTTTTGAATAAGAAAATAGAAAGAACAGAGAGAGAGAGAGGATTGAACGATTGAGAGAGGAGAAACGAAAAGAAGAACAAAGCTTGGGAATTTCTTACTTGATCACTAATCTTCGGTGGAGGTAGGTTATGGTTTTCATGCTATTCGTAGTAGACTCTTAATAGCGAATGATATGTATTGGTAGTATTGTAAACCTGTCTATATGCTAAATTGTATGCTTGCATGAATATGATTATGTGATTGTGAAAAAATAAGCATGATGAAACTATTGAATCCCAAATCTTGAAAAGAAACTTTAATCTACGTTATTAATGATGATGCCTTGGTATAAAAGAAGGCTTGATGAATTAAAGTAATGGGATTGATGACGCCTTGGTATAGAGAAGGCTTGATGAATTGATGGAATGAGATTAGTGGATCGGAGTGTCACGTTCCGACACATAGTATTAGTGGATCGGAGTGTCACGTTCCGACACATATTATTAGGGGATCGGGTGTCACGAACCGACACGTAGTATTAGGGGATCGGGTGTCACGAACCGACACGTAGAATTAGGGGATCGGAGTGTCACGTACCGACACAAGAGGAAGAAATATAATGAATCTTGAAAAATGATAATATACTCAACTTAATAAACTTAATTTCCAAATGAGTATGGTATTGAGGCTTGAGCCCTCATGGATGATCATGATGGTACTTATTGATGATTATAGTACTTGTTGTTGCTACATGTTGAGTTTTATAGTTGATTTATGATATTACTTGATATATACTGTTCTCTATTTTGAGTTGGTCAATGATATCTACTCGAGACCGTGGTTTGTCTCGACCCTATTTTTATGTTTTCTTCTTGTTATTTGTGGAGTGCAGCAAACGTTCCGTCATCTTCAACTCAACAGTGATTCTAGCCAGTCTTCGTCATACCGGATATTCAGGGTGAGCTAATGCTTCTAGCTTGGACTGGGTCTTCTTCTTCAAGTCTTGATGCCTTGAACTTCCGGCATGGACTAACTTTTACTTGTTTTTGCTTTCTTAGATACTCTTAGTTTAGTAATTTGAAGGTAGATGTTCTTGTGGTGATGACTTCCAGATTTTGGGGATGATAATAATAGTTTTGAATTGTTTTTATTAATGAGTTTAAGTCTTCCGCATTACTTTCTGTTGATATACATTGAAATGTTAAGGTTTAGATTGGTTGGTTCGCTCACATAGGAGGGTAAGTGTGGGTGCCAGTCGCGGCTCGGTTTTGGGTCGTGACACTATAAGACTATGTTTAGGGGTTTAACGTCAGGTAGGACCACACATAGGAACAACAATGGGCCCTAGAGAATATCCAAAGACTAGGACCCACGACTGCCTAGGCAGTGTCCACCAACGAGACCAATCAACGTCCAATGGTCAAGCCAACGTCTCATCAACATTGTTCTTCAATTGGAACTAAAGTCCTTCATGTTTTTATAATATCATAACTAATTAACTACCACCACCAACGGGCCGTGTATGGACAAACGGTTCGTTGGTTGGAGCCGTCTGTAAAGACTGCAAAAAGATATCATTTTTTCATGTAATGACTTGGGGTGTTTGGTAAATTCACCCAAAGCCTTTTATAAACTTAGGATGATAACCTTAGGGCATTTTAAGTATATTAAAGTGTTTCAAACCCTATAAGACCTAATTTTAGACTTCATTTCCTAAAATCTAAAAGCCATCTCTCTTAAAACACTCTAAAACTTCATAGAAGCTAGAATTCAAGAAAGTGTTTGTAGGGCTGTTTGTGGGCGAACTCTTCATCAAAATAATTGGAGTTTCTTATATTTGAGGTATGGTATTCATCCTTGAACTCTTTTCCATTCAAGGAGTCCTTTCTAATGAATTTTCAAAAATGGTTTTCAACCCTAGCTTCCTCTATCTTTAACTCTAAATAAGAATCTTTCATGAAAACGTTTTAAATTATTCAATTATGATTTTTCTAATTTTATTTGGTGATTTTCATGTTTAAACTTCAATGAAAACATGTTAATGCTTTTTATCAATCTTTTACTTAAGAAATGTATTAAATGAGCATATTTTGTAATGTTTAAACTTTGGTTTCCTTATGTTGTTATTATGGTTTAGTCCACCTTCATAGTGGTGGTGTTTACTTGTTGTATTCAGTTGTATTTGGTAATGTATTATGAGTATGGCTTTGAATGCCTCTTGTGTTAAATGAAGTAATAATGATGAGTTTCATGTTGATATGCATTATGAAGCTTTGATAGTATGTTTTGCCTAGATTAGACCTAAATGATGTGTATAGGTTGAGCATGTTAAAGTGTGTAATGTGATGAATTGAGGCCTAAGCTTGTATAGAAGTTAGTGTAAATGAAATGATGTTTATATGCAAGGTGTGCTCATATGTACACACACTTCAATGAATGAATGAAGCTAAGTTAAGTCGAAAGTGGAGTTTTAAGGTGAATGCTCTTCGTGTGTTGAGATGAAGTGTGTAGTAGCAACCTCACTACATCCTAAGAGCTTTCTAAAATAGGTCGGAGGAAGAATTCCCTTCGTGATTTGAGATGTGGTGCTCACTAGTTATCCTTAACCAATAGTGTATAATATTTAGAATATATTAGAGTCATGCCTAGCACCGAGAGGATATGAAGGAGAGGTAATTCTACTTCGAGAGTTGAGATGTTGTATTCCAGTGTACCTCTTGAGATAAGTACTCCTCCTTAGTACAAAATAAGTCTCCTTATCTATTAACTATACAAACACATAGGTGTAGCTATTGAGGAAGCCATGTAAAAGCTAGAAGAAAATACCTCTCTCAAGGCAAGTGAGGGGACCCTTCGCGAAGAAGGAAGTATTGGGATTCCATGTCTAGATCTCATGGTCTATGTCGGTTAATGTAACCCCCACAAATGTAATGAATGTTCTAAGTCTTCTAAAACAGTGTGCTAATTAGGGTAGGTAGTAGAATGAGACGATATCTATCCATTGCACTAGGTAGGCATTCCGAAAGGGGAGTCTTTGTGAGTCTTATATGAATTGAAAGTACTTAAACTTCTAAAAGAATGTACTACTTAGGGTAGGTGGTGGAATGAGATGCAATCTACTCATTGCACTAAGTAGGCATTCCGAAAGGGAAGTCTTGGCGTATTGTTTGAGTGTTCTTCTAATTTCTTGTCATTGAGTGGGGGCTTGTTCTCTCGAGGTTAGTAAGCCTAGAAGGTGTAGTGTTGGGGATTACTTAGGTGTATATTGAAGGATGTGTATGTTCATTTCCTTCATGTCTTACCTTAGTGAGTCTTAGGATATCTTAACTAGGGAAACGCCTACGGAAGTGATTTCACTTGCTGTTGGTTTGGTTTTGGGATTTCACTATTTTTGGAATAAAAGTATTCACTGTAATGTAAAAAAAAAGGTTAGTGTAAATTTTCAAAGCTTACTATAAAATGGTCTTTTTGGGTTATAATTATGGAAATCTTTCTCTAAGTGTTAAATGATGATTTTTATGTTGTTTTACTTCTATATTCATGAATGTTTTACTTAATTTGCATGAAATGTATTTTTACTAAAATGTCCATTTTTGTATGTTTTTGCATATGTCATACTTAGTACATTGTTTTGTACTAACCCCACATATTTATACTTAATAAGTATATGTTGGAGGCCTTTGAAGATTTGAAGGCGAAGCTTGGGAATCTACTCTCTCAACACAAAGTAAGTCCTCATATATCCCAGGGCATAGTCTTATTCTCCTAGTTTCTTATTTAAAGACTTATTATGTATTTTTTTTCAATGTAAGGGGTTGTGTACTTAAGATATTATGCTGTGTATTTAAGATTATTTTGTGACGATGACACTTCCTTAGTATTTTATGAAGAATGTTTCATTTATTAAATCATTCGTTAAAACTTTTAATTCCATACTACTTTTCATGTCTTATGTAATGAACAATAGTTAAACGTATTGTACAAGACCCCAAAGGGTCAAGTGCGCCTTATGATGAACTTAGGGTTATCCCTAACTTTTAGGGGTACTTTTGCGTCTTCACATAGAGTTTACATGAATCACAAAACATAAAAAAGATAAAATAATGAAATTCGAATGAGAAGTTATGGCCATGGTCGCATAAGATATTCTGTCGTATCTTTAAGACTATCTTGTGACGATGACACTTCCTTATTATTTTATTCATTAAAACTTTTAATTCCGCAATACTTTTCATTTCTTATGTGATGAACAATAGTTAAAGGGATTGTAAAAGACCCCCAAGGGTCAAGTACGCCTTGTGATTAACTAAGGGTTCTACCTAAATTCTAGGGGTAATTGCGGGTCGTAACATAAAGTTTATAAGAATCACAAAACATATAAAAAAGATAAAATAATGGAATTCGAATGAGAAGTTATTGCCATGCTTGACCACGTTTAGTTACTAAGCAAAAAATAATTATTCTCAATGTTCTGCTGATTATAGAGTAAGACCATCACTATTATAGGGGAGAAATTTTTCCTTGCAATAAATAGAGAGATTATGGGGCTAATAAATTTGGTAGACAAATGGCCTAGAGTTTACAGAAATTATAATAGGGATAAGGCGCAAGTACCCCTGTGGATTATGAATAAAATCTCAAAGACACACCTAAATTTAACTATGTCCTATTACTCCACCCTCCACCCTCCACCCAAAACTAATTTAAAATGGAATAGATATACTACATACGTTAACATGGCATAGAGAGTGTGCACACACACATGAAGACAAGTTATGAGTGCACAAATTGGACAAATGTCATTTATTTATTAATAATTGTATAATTAGTTAGTACACATGTTTATTGATTACTAGTTTTGACGCACATGCATTTCACGTGAATGTCAAATCAGGTAGCACACTATTTTAAAATATAAAGTAAACATTGTTAAAATAAAAAAAAGTGTCACTCTTAAAAACTCATAGTTACACATCTTTAATATAGTTTTTCCTCCCTTCTCTTTAGTGTAGTACTATGTTATTATTTTATAATGGTTGTGTTCTTACTTTTAAAATAATATAATATGATATAAATATTCTTATGAAATATAGAAGATGTATTAAATTTAATGTTTTTAGTTGGAATATTATATTAATTTAACATTCATGTTAGGGAATATTCTAATTTCACTAACATTTGATATTGTCCACGTCTATAAATTAATCTTGAGGTTCTATGAAAGAAGAATTAAATACATTTTTAAAATATAGTTTAAAAATGTGAGGAAATCCCATCATTTATAGTTAAAATGTTTAGTTATAGTATGTGCATATTGTTCCATCATAAAAATATAGAGGTTATACTAAATCGTATCTTTTAAGAAAAAGAAGAACAAGAATAATAAATTTTTTTTAAAGAAAAATGTAGTTTAAAATTTTAGGAAAAGCCTCTTTTTATAGCCATGAAAGGGTAGTGTGTGAAAAGTTTCGAAAGAGTTACAACTATTCAAAGTCTCAACCTTGTATAAAAGTCACAACCCTTTTCAAAGCTCACAACTCATATGAAAAGTTATAACACTTCGGAATCGTCACAACCCTTTAATTGTGAAAAATGTGTCTCTCTTAATATAATATAGTATACTACACACAAATAAATATAATACAATATAAAATATAGAGGATATACTACAATTCGTGTTTTAAGTTAGGTAGTATAGACAGATAAAAGTTTTATCTGTAGATTGGTCTAATTTTAATTATGACATTTTATAAAATAAAGAAGAATTTAAATTTAAAAATTATATATTGAATATATTAAAAGTTCTTTTCACTTTGTGGTCTTAAAGATGTGTCACACCAAAAGAAAAAATAATATTCTATATTAAACTGAACAAAAGTAAAAGTAAACTAAATAAATTTAAAAGGAATGAGTATTTACTAAATGTTGTTTGGACTCTTCAAATAAGTTTTTGATCAAGTGCATTTTCCTCCACATTTTGAGTCTTTTTAGATTTTCAAAACTAAGTTATGGTTTGTGCAACATAAATCAATCATCTTTTTGTCAAGTAGAAGTTGCTAAAAAAGTATATTTTATTGCTTGAAAAAGAGTAAATATGAATTATCCAGATAACCTTTCCATTTGAAGTTGACTTTTTTTATTTGCCTTGTCGAGTGACTTTTTTTTTTCTATCTATTTTACCCACAAAATAATATTGTAATTGAATGATTAAGAAATTCTCACAATCTTCCTTTTTTAAAGAAGAAGAATAGAAAACCAAAAAAATAGTATAATTGCATGATTGAACAACTGCTTACAATTTTTCTTATTTTAAGAACAAGAATAGAAAACTTACAAAATTTGTAGTTTAAACATGTGACAAACCCCCTCTATTTAATAACATCAAAGGATATTATGAAAAGGTTCTTATCGCATCTTTAAGAGAAGTCACAACCCTTCAGAAAAATCACAGCTTTTCGTACATGTTATAACTCATTGAAGAAGTCACAACTCTATAAAAAATTCAGAACCTTTTGGATGGGTCACTGCCCAACAATGTGAACATGTGTATACTTTAAATATAATATAGCATAAATAAATACAATATTAAATATATAAAATATATACTAAATAAAGTGTTTTAATTTGGGGGGTATTTTAGTAATTTCACATTCAAGTTAGGAAATTTATATTTTAAAGGTAGTATAGATAGATATAATAAAACGTATATACACTAAATTATTTTTGTTTCTTTCTTTTTAAAATATGTATTTCAATTTCTTTCTCAGTATTACTTTTTAAAAATTAATTTGTTTTATTTTCACTTTCAAAATATTTAAAAGGATTATGTTTTTTCAAAAAATAAATAATTTAAAAGTGTCCCTTAGTTTTCACATTTTATTGTTTGATGTTTGATTTGATTTTCTTCATTTATTTTGATATCACTTCAAAACTAAGTCATTTTAAATATAAAACACTTGGACTTAGATTTGAAATAAAATGAAAATCAAAGAAAATAAGAATATTTTTTTAGTAATATAGAATTTGTTAATATATATAAATATAATACACACATGGAAGACCAGTGTACAAATGCAACATACTTGGATGGTTGAAGCCAGCACAAAAGGTGTACGAAAAAATATACAAAAAATGAGTTGGGGATGGGAGGGAGGGGATAATAGGACCCTAGTTAAGTTTAGGCGTGTGTATGAGATTTTGGTCCTATTTAAGGGGTACTTGTTCCTTATACCGTTAAAATACATAAAAAGATAAAATAATGTGTGATATAATGGAGTTTCAATAAGAAGTTATAGTCATGACTAACCTTTGTTCCGTCACTAAATAAAAGACAATTACTTCCTAATTGTCTACTAATGTTTTCCTAGGAAGAGTGGGCAATAGAGGGTGGTAGGATAAGAGACATTTTTAAAATAAGATAATATCAAAATGCTCAAATATACTGACAATTTATGAATATTTTTTCAAAAAAACTAAAGAGGTTGATGCAAGTCAAATACCAAACAATTGTTCACATCCTCAACTAAATTATGTTAATTCAATTAGGAGACGTTTTTTTCTCTTCAAAACACAAAATCTTGAAGAAGAAAAAAAACACAAGATAAGGTTATGAGATTAAATATAGTCCCCAATCTACATTGACGATAAACGATGAATTATCCAAACTATAAAAAAACGAAATTTAATACACCTAAAAACATCTATAAATTTGACCACCTTCTAGTAAGCTTCACTCATTACTTCCAAAATATTCTTATGTTTAGTTTGTCATTCTTCGGTGTTTCCCTTTGCAATCATTATCCGTCGTTCTTGAATTCGTAAGCCTTATTTCTCACTCTTGTACTCTTCCTCACTAACGACTCACCTTCTTGAGCTTTGTTATGTGCCTAATATGTCATGTTGTCCAATTGTTGCTAATCCACACACAATTTCACGACAAAATTAGGGTTTATGAACATAATGACTTTGAGTTAAGGCGAGAAAAAATATTGAAGAGTTTCATTTGGATAATAAACAATGATGTTGCTAAAAATCAATAAGGTATTTTTAAAGAAATTGACATTTTCAAGTTCAAAAAACCTATCTTGTTCTAACATGTTTCGAATAATGTATTAATCCATATGTTGCTTGATTTGTTTTGTATAATATAAATATTCTTGAAAAAATATAATTATTAGAACTTATAGCAAATATGTAATCCATTTTTGAGGATCCCGATACTATAAATTTGACCTCACAATAATGAGTTTAAAAAAAAAAAGACTTTTACTATTACATGTTAGATACTCCTTTCTTTCCTATTTTGTGTAACATCATTTTGATACCAATATATCAAAAAAAATATGACTTCTGCCGATATTGGGAATAATCAAGCTTTTAAATTTTTATTTTATGATTAGTGAGAAGTTTTATAGTCACACAAATATTATAACATATTTAAGACAATAAGTTTTAGAATTTTGTGATCCATGTAGAGTTAAAGTAAACATGTCTTTGAAAGATGAAATATATGAGGTTCAAACATCATCATATTTCAATTAGAAAAATATAATTTTTTTTTAATAATAGATTAAAGAGAAAAGAATGTCACATGAGTTAGAAGAAACAAATGATTCCTTTTAATTGTCTATGTTTTAGTTTATAATAAAAGTACAAATATAAGTATAAGAAGTAATATATAGATATATTTGCAATGTATACACGTTTTTGAGAAGCGGAGATTCGAAAAGCCAATAATTATTGTCAGATCTCACCATATCAAGAATTTTTATGAAAAGTTGATTAATCTTTATTATTTGGTCATCAGGATTTATCATCACTTTTTTTATTCATTTAAGTTTATTCTTTCTTCAAAACTTGATTAATCATTACCATTTGGTCATTAGGATTTATCATCTCTTTTTTTCTTCATTTAACTTTATTCTTTCTTCAACTTCTTCTTTGAAAAAATTCAAAACATGTTTCCTACATAAACATAGCATAATTAAAGATATCAATAATTATATTACCTTTTGCTATCAATTTATAATAAAACAATATGGACATATAATTTCACTGTCATATTGCTATTAATGAATATTATAAACACTTGAAAGAAATGAATTATAAATAATCTTACAGATTCTTTGAGAAATAAAGATTATAACATACAAAGAATTTCTATTTTAAGATTCATAGTAGCTATGTTGGTTGACTACCTGAATTTTAAGTTTATTGGTGAGGGTTTGACCCTACCTTGTAATACACTCCTCCATTTTCCCTTTATCTAAATCCAATTTTTTTAAAAAAAAAAAGAAGAAGAAGAATTTCTAATTTGGAAAGTCACCAAAAATACGATAATGTTTTTTTCTCTTCGGAGAATCAAGTAATTTGACTTATCAAAATTTATTTTTTCCGTATTAGTTTTTTTTTTTAAGTATACCAAAAAAATAAACTTACAATATGAATTTTGACAATAGCAAAAAATTAATGAATAATTATTTGGGGTCAATTATCAAAGCGAATAATAAATTATTGCTTTTATGAGAAAAACATGAATTAGCTATTTTTACAATGCAATATTAACAATTGTCCCCTAAATATTTCTACAATGGAGTTCTGATAATTAGTGATACTAGTTCTTTTTTTCTTGTAACAGTAAAATAGAATGAAGAACATTTATTTGAAAAAATAAAATAAAAATAAGTGCATGTTTATACCAATTAGAGATATTTTATTTGTTTTCCAATACCTAATTAAACATTAAAAAAGATGATATATCTTTGGATATATTTTGCATATTCAAAATTTGATTTTTATAAAAACCATGATTAAATTAGGATCAAACAATGCATCAGTGAAAACTCATAATTTTTTAAACATAATAACTAAAGAATAATTAAAAAGGAAAAAGAGGGTTTTATGAAAAAGATGGAGTATCCTTAGTTTTACTTTCTATGTCCAATAACCTTTATAGGTCTTTCTAAGTTTATATGTCATCATCTTCTTCACCAGTAAAATTTTTCTGATATAGACATTTAAAACGCCTTTTAAATATTGATACTTAACCTGAGATTGTGTATACAAAAATAGAAGGATAGATAAACGTAAAGCGGAAATTAAGTTTGAGAATTGGGGAGTCATCTTTTAACCCATGACATCGCACTACATATGACAGGACCATATCTTCTTCAAGTTTCTCCCTTTTTTTAAAAATAAAGTTTTGAGTGTTTCTTAAGAGGAACTAAATTAATTGGTGAATTGTTATCTAAATATGTTCTTATTAAAATAGACATAGCTTGCATTAATGAATAATTGTTACATTGGTAAAACTATTATATTAATTGAATATAAATTGAATATATCAAGATCAACTAATGCAAATTTGATAAAAAGAAATAACTGTTTCTTGTTCACTATCATTTTCTCATAAAAGTCATGGTATATAAATTGTATTCGTTTTCTTAAAATAACAAATTTTTTACGATATTAGTATTTTGTTATGAAAGTTTTCATTTTTTCCCAAGTAGAATTTAAAATTTTTACTCACATTACAAAAAAAGAACTTTCAATTTATTTTTAATGTATATAAAAACAAAAATGAAGCAACAAAATTAGTAAACACTATTGATGTGGCCTACTGATCTAAGTTTGGAGAAAAAAACTATTGTTTCGACGTTTCTAAAGAAACATGTTACTTGCACTATGGATTCTATAGAAGCTGAAATAAAAAAAATTCCCAAGATTTATTCAAACCCTAGGCCTATATAGTCTATTTAGAATCAAGGAAAGATAATTCTAGGGACCTAATGGAGGGTAGGAACACACTAGTGAAATCCCACATCACTAGTGAAGAAATCGAAAAAGATATCCTTTTGATTTTGGGGCTAAAACATGATGAACATTATTGCTTGTTCTTAAAAAAAAATTGGCACCTCTTTCTATTTCTATTAGTAAAAACGATGTAGCTTAGGCATCAAAGAACGGAGCTTAAGTGCCTCAATGAATAAGTAAACGACAAAAATGACCCTAAAACAAAAGCTGACGAAGGCCATTAACTACAATTCTTATGGGCCGTTGTTTGAACTATTGTTTGTCAAACAGGGTCATGGTATTAGATCACATTATTTATGTCTCGGTTAATAGCATCTCGCAAAGTCAGACTCTTAGTGCATTGAACCAACTTTTTTGCAGTTATATTAGCGTATTGTGCATCCTGTGATATTCATGTTTAGTACTTGAACGTTTCATTTAGCTTAACCCTTTTGTTATGTTTTGGTATTTATATTCTTGCTCACATAATATAATTGCTTAGTTACACTTTGTTCTGCTCATATATATTTTCCAGCTTAGTATCTATTTCATGCCTTCTCAGTACATTCAATGTATTTTCTCATACTCTGTGCTACATCCTTTAATTATATAAGTTTAGGTACTCAACATCCAGATCACGCTTAAAATCGATTCTTCATGCACATTCAGCAACTTCAAAGGTGTCATACTTCGAGGACAATAGCTTTCGTTTTAGTCATTATTTTTAGTTTCATTTTTATTAGAGTTTGCTGGGGTCATGTCCCATCAACTCTACTCATTTAAAGGCTTATCATACATAGTAGTAGGTTTAGCTGGAGTTGTTAAGTGGTCGTTCCTGTTATCACAAACCCTAGTTAATTTCACTTATATTTAGTGTGTTAACGTTTTCCCCTTTTTCAGGTATCCTTCATTGTACTTTCCGCACAGTAAATGTTTTACTTAACTATTTTAGTATTTTCATGATATGCCAGATTCAATGTTAGTTTTGGGTCACTCATGATCTTAGGTCCCGTATTGCATGTAGGGGGTAGCCTCGGGGTGTAAAGTTGGGGTCAACTTTTGGGAATTATATTTTTTCACACTAGATAGCTTTGTACTCGTGACTTGGAGATTTTGAAGGATTGATATTGTATATATATATTTTGTTTTACATTGCTTCTGCCTGTTTCATTTATTAGTATTACTTAACTTTAGTTCTACCTTTGCACTCATTACATTACCTTCTCGGTACGGGTTGTCTTAAATACTAGATAATATAGTAGGTGCCATCAGACTCAAGACGTCAGGTCGTGGCAGTACTTTTGTTGAGGCAAGTGGAGAAAGGGTTGACAAAAAGGGAGATTTGTGATGGACCCAAGTGTTACTTTTTTAGAAACTAGGGTTAAGCAATTGTTGAAAGGATAATGTGATTCTTTTATATCATTTATAATATGAGCCAATATTGATAAAATTTAAAAATACGATCACTTTTAATAGCATTGGTGTTTCAATTGGTTCTTTCAATAACAAGTTCAAGAATTCAAATGGTTAATAATTCATCTGATGTTTTGTCAAATCAATAGAGTAACATAAAATAACAGATTAAAGAGTATCTAAAAGTTAGAATATATGTTATATATAAAATCCTTTTCAAAAATATCAGGCACGACTATATGTATAGAAATCAGTTTATTATCAACACATGAATTTCAAAATGTTAAATGTTTATCAGCAAATATAGTTTTAAAATGTTGATTGATTTAATACCCTTAAAAGCTAATTTTTTTTTAAAAAAAACAGATTAAACATATTGGACAAAAGATTATATTTAGCTTTACTTAATAATTTGAATACAACAAAAACTTTTCCTACTAATTAAATTCTTGATTTATCATTTATGAACTGGGCACTAATTTAATTTGTTCATATGTGACATTTATATTAAAATTTTCATCAGAAAATTGTCATGATGTTGATTTAAAATGATAAAAATCATGCATAAGCGTTTGAGTTTATTCATTTTTATAGATACTGTTCAGTTTAATCAATTTTATAAACATATTTTATTAGTTTTTACTTCATACTCATATTTTGCACTATTATTAGTTTGATAAAGAAATAAAAATGAAGTGTAGGTATAAGAGATCTTTATTGTTTTTATTGAACATAAGAATTTTTTTATCATGGTCGTGTATATGTTTCAAAGTAAAAGTGAATTTTACATATAATCAACACTTTTGTCAGATGTATAGTCAGAGGCGTAAGAAAAGAGGAACAATAAAGCGATTCAGTTACCAAAAAGGATTCAGTTTTCTCCGGATTATGGTGGTGATGAGGTTTTTGTACATCAATCTAGTATAAGATCTAAATACATTCATAGTTAATTGTCGGTGAAGCGGTTAAACAGACGTAGAATCTTGTAATGATGTAATGATGGTCATACTAAGGCTATAAATGTTACCGACCTAGATGGTGATCTTATCAAAAGAGGATCCCATGATGGCAGAGGTGGTGGAAGTGATTCCTATGGTAATGGTCGTTTGTATACATTTTTATGTGGGAAATATTGTGGTGGTTAAGGCGTTAAGGGTGGCGGCGGTAGGGAGGTGATGGTTGATACGACGGTGGTGGTGGGAGGTATGGTGGAGTGGCGATAGGTATAGTGGTAGTGGCAGAGGAGGAAGTGGGTGTTACAAGTGTGGGTAAGATTGTTATTTCACAAGGGAATGTAGCCAAGGTTTTAGATATGGCAGCGGTACTGGTGGTGGTAGATATGGTTGCAAGAGAATGGAGGCGGAGGTGGTGGGAATGATATTTATATAAGGATGCAATGTTACCAACCCTTATTCCCTTAACTTGTAACAACCACCACCACCTCCACCTCCCCTGTCGTTCAACCATATTTACCACCACACTTCTGCTATATATGACTTTGACTACATTTCCTAGAAAATGACCAGCATGCTCACACTTGTAATACCCACTTCCTCCTCTAGCACCGCCACCTCAACCATACCTCCCATCACAACCTTCACATCAACCATCAACTCCATAATGCTTGCTACCGCCCTAACCACCTTCACACTACCATATATCCCACCTCAAGATCAATATACACAACAACCACCATATAAATCACCTCCACCATTACGTGGTCCTTCTTTACCAGAAGAACCATCTAGACAGATAACATTGAAAGCAATAGTACGACCATTATACCTCAATTCAACATTGAGTTCAACAGCTTCAACATCATTTAAACTATGAAAACCTTCACATCTATACTAGATTGATTATCAGAGAGCTCATATCCATCATTATCAGAAGTAACGAAACTGAATCCTTTTTGCTCACTAAATCAATTAATCGTTCCTTTATTCTGGCGTCCCTAAATACACTAGCACTTCAAGGTAGAGAATACAATTATATACCATGGGTGCTAGAGGAAAGAGATAAGGAGGTTCAAAAGCTCATTTGTTTAAGCATACGATGTCTTTTTTCATAAAATAGGGTACGAAAGTGGTACTTCCTTATAATTTATGTGTTGGTGTTGCACATAAAAAAATAGGAACATATTGTATTATTGTTCCTACAGTCATATTTAAGTAAAAATACTTTGTTCTATTTATCTCTTCCTTTTCTTCTAAATTTTAAATTAATGAACTTTACCTCAGAGATGTACTTCTCATATGGTGTATTAGCATAGTTATATATGAATGCATATTTTTAAGTTATTTTGATATATGATATTATGGAAAAAATTTAAAATATATATTTAAAAGACTCTATCCTTGTTCTCCCCCTATTTCTACAGCTCTAATGCTTTACAGGAGGTTTGGTAAAACTTTGTGAACGGTAGTCAAATAGGATTGAACCCTCTTGTGATCCATTGTGAATTCAATTCAGGGTGGCTTGGAGCCTACTTGAGATTCTGCTTATATTTGGCACTCCACCGGGAATCACTCGTTATCACAAGAGAAAGACCATAAAAGGGTAAAAGAAACATCAACTTAGTCATTTTGCTGCAATATGCGCTTAACATCATCTACCGATGCATTTATATGTTATCTCACTTGAATTATATTCAATAATACTTCTAACAGAAAAAAACTAAAGAGTTTTCTTTTATGAACCCCATAAATGAATTTTTCATTTTAGCCATTTTTTATTTCAGAAGAAGATTTCAAAATTCTAGAATAATTTTTTTCAACAACAAATTGTTTCACATGGATAAGCAACAATGAAGTATAGAGCAAGTGAAAAAATAGGAGTTACGTTACCTTGGTTGAAGGACACATCTTCTATGAGAAGAAGAGAGATGAGAATGTTCTAATCGGGACATATACATCCCACAAGAGAATAAGGAGTAGTGTAACATTCAGCCGTGAGCAAGGAGGCAACATAGTAAGAAGAAATGAAGGTGAGCATAAGAGGAAGTTGAAGTTAGCCTTTACTGAAAGGGTTAATGAATGTGGGTTTTACCCTAATAAGATTAGGTTAGGCATGAGCCACATTTTTATTTTAATTTTTTGGTAATTAATAAAATGGCCAATATGACCAAAAAATTGATCTTTAAAAGTGGGTTTCGAGGTAATTTAGGGAGTTATAGAAATATCAAATATGCTAAAGAAATGTCAATCATGAAATATTTTAAAAACAGTTAAAATATGAAATTTTCCATGATTTTCGTGAGTTCCTCATATAGAAAATACCTTCATCCCACTTCACAACTACTTACATTCAGATTGTGTAGTAATATAAAAGATCAAAATTCCATCTTTTGAAGATAATGATAAGATATTTATTGATCACCAAAGATGAAGTAATCCTGAAGAGTTTTCTCGCTCCTAATAATTTTTAGGACAATATGAATCATTTTTTTTTTATTCTCTCAATAAACTCCCAATATGCACAATGACCAAGGATGATTTACTCTTTAAAGACCAAACTCTAATACATTGTTATCAAGAAAATCTAAAGAAAGTATGTGCCCTTAACAAATAGACTTATATAGTAGAGGAATCTGGTAAACATTGAAACCCTAGTAATGTTCAAGTACATATGACAAAAACTAAAAGGTAGACAATCCTACCTTTGGGTTGAATCGGCTTGCACAGAGAATGTGCAACCAAGTAAAAGTGAATCAAGATTCTAGATCGATGTCAGGTCTCCAACTTATCGACTATACCTTCAATCTTTTTTTAGCTTAAAAAAGGAATTATGTGCATCAAATTAGGAGGGCACAAAATTATCATCTTGAGAAAAGTAGTCCACATTCTCATTCATCATTAGCTAAAGGGAATATGAAGAATTCTTACCTTTAACTAAACTTCCCTCTTCAATATTGGTGTATCTCACTCTCTGCAAGCAAGAATATTTAAGTAAGAAAATTATATTGCAAGTGAAGGACAATGAGTCCTTAATGAGATGAAATACATTTTAAGTAATTTACTATTTTGTATGGTTATAGTAATTTCACAATAGCGTTATAATCAAGGGCGAACCCAGAATTTGAAGACTTTGGGTACACCAATATAAAATGTACTCAACTATAAGTTCTAAGCTAAACGTAAAATAAAAATAAAAAGCATAATTGGGATTTGAACACTGGTCTAGAGGTTTCTATATCTACTTTTTACCTATTGCACAAGGGTACTCTATGTTTTTTTATGGGTACACTATTAACTAGGGAACTTCTATGTTTTTTATGGGTGCAATGTTAACTATATATTAATTTATACTAGTTTTTCTTAATTAATATATATATACACATATGACCTATTCGGAAGTTACTGGGTGCACGTGCACCCCCACGGTACAATGTGGTCCGCCGCTGATTAAAACAATAAAAATTGAGAAGTGCAAAGAAATATAGCTGAGATGCTTTCTCATAAATGTACGAACAGTGTATTGTGATAGCTCGAAAAATAAAAAAATTTCAATTGATTGAGGATAAAGAATGGAGGAAAAAGGAAGACTTCCCAGATTAGCATAATGGAATATAGAAATGATAATTAAGAGTTTTTTATGTTACAACATTATTAGAAAAGTAAAGAAAGAGAAATGTTAACTAACCTTAACATGAATTAAAGAAAATATTAATGGATAAACTAGCATTCCAAATTGCTATTGTAGTGTCCATCAAAAATTTCTTTCTCATAGCTACCACATATAGAAGCTCATCACTCGTTATCCCATAATTGATTAATTCATCAAAAAACTGCTTAGCTCCACGCTGTTTAACCCTCTCGAAACGAGAGATTCCAAACCATACAATCAAGCTAGTCATGATAAGTAAAGAAAAAGCATTCCATTGAAATGGGATGGAAAAGTTCTATACACACATTTATCTACCATTGATATTTAAAGAGCATAGTTTTAGTTTAATAGAAAGAGAATGATAAAATTACAACGCGTAAATGGACAGAGCTCAACTGTACTAGTAGGGAGTGTAGAAGTTCCACTCACTTCAGAAGTATCCCAAATATATCAAAAGATAAATTAAATAAAATGATATTGTTGTTAATGTTGAATATATTATGGTGATTAATCTAGGTTTGAGAACATATTTTTGACTATCACCATGTCTTTTCGTGAGGCAATTGGTCAAGACTTTTGATCAATTTTTTAACATCACCATAACTTGATGTAAATGAAATCTTGCCAAATATCAAATTTTAGTAGTGAAAAACATATTCATCTTACATTTGAATCAAGGGGGTAAGATGTACACATAACTTATCCCTATTTTTGTAGATAAAGAGTTTTTTTCTAATTGATCCACAATCCAAAAGATGGGTTTATTCAGACCTCTTTTTAAGTCGATTTTTCTAGTAAATAATATTTCTTGTAATCACACAAGTTAGTTTAAGGAAAGTAAAAATTAAGGTGTACACACATTTTCCCATATCTTTGTGTCAAACAAATATTATTTCTAATAAACCTATGATTCAAAAGAAAAGTTCATAACATGGATGTAAGCAAAAAAAAAAAAATTCAATAAAACAGGAATAGAGAAAAAAATTTAGGTTAATTCATAGATATTCTTCAACTTATTAGATAGTATATTTTATGTCAAAAAATACAATAAAAGAATTACAGGATGATATATATTTATATGGAAAAGTCAAGTGGTTTTTATTGGTGAAATTGGAAAATAACAATTAAAAACAAGTTTTTAGGTTTAGACATGAATAGATGTCTTGCCATTTTTAAGGAGATTTAAACCCCGGCAACAACATTTTTCACCAGTCTAGCAATAGTTTCTTAACTTTTCTTCTCCGGAAAACATTCCTCAATCTCCAAGTAGATGTCAAAAAATATGACACATCAATTGAGTCCAAAGCTTCTTAAAAAGAACATCTTCCTTTAACAAATAAGAACTTTTATTTGCTCATTTATATGCGCTCTATATTTTCTTATACATCGGAAAACATAGGATCATCACTATATGTAGTGGATACATTCTTTCTTGTCATTAATAGGAAGATTATGGAAGGTACTTGGATAGGCAAATAACATAGTGGTTACTTAAGTTTCAAGACATAAAAAGATAGAATAATGAGTGAAATAATAAAGTTCAGTGAGAAGTTATGGCAAATATGGCTGACCACATAAATCGCAATTACTCCAACATTATTATAACAAAGTAAGACCATCACTATTTATATGGGAGACGTTTTTCCTTGCAATGAATAAGAACAATATGGGCTAGTAAATTTTGTAGATAAATGACATCTAGGTTACATGAGTTAGAATACATAGAAAGATAGAATACTGAGTGAAGTAATGTGTTACAACCCAGAGCGTCGTGATTCACTTTCATACTAACCCTCCGGTGGGAGAACCATTACTACAGCCCAAATTAAAAACTTTTATGAAAACTAAGGCATTTAAAGATACGGAAGTAGGTTTAATGACAATAAAAATAGAGTCCCCACAAACTTAAAGGTTTTAACAAACAACTAATCATACTAATGTGAAAGAACAATTCCGAAACATGAAAGTCAATGTACCTAAATAACTAAACGAGGAATCAAAGAATAAAAAAGAAGTGGTACAACCCCAAACAAATGAAATATTAACTAACTAGAAGAGTTTAAGTCCAAAATTTGGGCATAGATGAAAGCAGAACTCATTGAAGCTTGGAAGAATTGGCTCACACTTAAATTCGAAGGACAACATTGATCTTCACAACAAGGTATGTCAATAGTCGCGTGAATATGCCATGTATTCAACAAAAATAAGAGCAAGTTTTGTATCAGTACACACCCAAAGGGTACTGATGGGACCACACTGTTATCCGATGAAGTGTAACATAAGCAAGTCAATACAACATCATAAACATGCAAGTTATCAAACATATACAATATTATCAATAACTATGAACAACGTACAATTGAACAATTCTCAAAATAGATATTATGTCAAGTAGTTGGTCCTCTCATAAAACTCAAACTCAAACTGTTATCATACTAGAACATGGCACCCGATCCAATAGTTATGACAAAATATGACAATGAATCCCGTGTTTATGCAGGAACGTTAAAACTGATCCTAAATAGTTATGCTGAAACGTGGCCCCTAATCCTTTCCACAAACCGAAATCACAAGCACAAGTATATTCTTAATATCGTACAGTTAAGAAGTGATTCCTGGTATATAGGTATTCCTTCATATTAATTTACAGAAACTGTGATCAATAATGAAACGTTCACATACATAAATACATCACAATGAGGCATGAACCAACATAGTGTAGAATCTCAATTATCACCTACCTCGAAACAAGCTTAAAATCCTAAATCCTTCCCTTTATGGATTCGCTTGTTCTTGGTTTAGAAACAATAATTATATTACGGGACTCAATAAACAATCACTAATTACCCGGATTACTAACAATTCTAAAAACCCAAGATCATATTCATGATATCAAGTATCCAAACTAAGGCTTTTTCCACAATGGTTTACTATTCAAAACCTTCCCCATTGATAATTACCCATTCTATTGCGTTCAACGGATCAAAAATTGGATTCGGGGATTAAAAAGCTTCCCTTTAGCCTGAAGAATGGTAGAAAACTGTCGAAATGCTCTTGGGGTTCGTTCCTTAGATCTAAGAATCAAAAACTGCAGAATAAAGTCATTGAGGGGTTTATTACAACTTTATGTCGCGTCTGGCCCGCTAAAGAGGTTCCTCCATAGCGATAAAATCCAACACAATGTGGCTTGCACGAAACACTGAGCTATTCTAATAATTCCAAGGCCCCCATTTCATAACACACCTCTAATCGGCGACACTTGCCCAAATTTTATTGTATAAATTCGTAAGGATTCCTTAATGAGATATATACCTTCTCACTTAATAAAATAATAAATAAACCACCCTATTTATACTAGATTCCCATACAATTTATTGACTCCAATTTCGTCCAAATTCTAGAATAGATTTGAAAAAATCCAAATACTACGAACGGCGTCAAAATTCCACCCATTGACTTTTATATAACGACGGAACTCGGTTGTTACATAATAGAGTTTCAATGAGAAGTTGCGGCCTGTATGACTGACCATGTTAAGTCAATAAAAAACGGCAATTACTTCCAAAGTTCTACTAATAAAGTGTGACGATCACTATTTATAGGGGACAAATTTACCTTGCAATGAATAGGAAGAATAAGTGGTAGTAAATTTAGTAGATAAATGACGTAGAGGTTACACGAATCACAAAACATATAAAAAAATATAAAACAATGGCTGATAACGTTTAGTTACTAAGCAAAAGATAATTGTTCTGAATTTTCTGCTAATTGAAGAGGAAAATTATCACTATTTATACGGGAGAGATTCTTACTTGAAAACATAGAATGATTATAGGGTTAATAAATTTGGTAGATAAATGGCGAATAGGTTACATAAATTACAATAGGGAGAAGGCGCAAGTACCCATGTGTACTATCGCCAAAATCTCAAAGACACACCTAAATTTAACTAGGTCCTGCGACCCTATCCCCCCACCCCCTGCCAAACTAATTTAAAATTAAAAATATACTACATACTCGAACATTGCATAGAGAATGTGCACACTAACTTGAAAACAAGTGATGAGTTCACAAATTGGACAAATATCATTTATTGATTACTAATTTTATAATTATTTAGTACAAATACTTATTGATAATAGAACTTATGTAAATTTAATTATCTTTATTTCTTTCTTCATAAAATGGTTTTCTTAAGTTTTTTCTCACTTTAACTGTTAGAAATTAATTCGGTATCTTTTCACTTTAATTTTTTTTTAAAAAAAGATTATTTTTTTTAAAAAACTAATAATTTAAAAGTGTCCTTTAGTGTTAAAATTTTATTTTTGATGTTTTATTTGGTTCTCTTAATTTATTTTGATATAAGTTCAAAATTACATAATTTTAAATACAAAAAACTTGAATTTAAATTTTACATCAAATGAAAACGAAAGACAAAGAAAATATAATCAATAGAAAAATGATTAATCAAGACAAAAATTAGAAGTTTCGGTACAAAGTAAAAAAAAGTGTATTAACTTAATTTAAACGCAAGATAAGGAAAATAAGAATATTTTAGTAATATTTTTTTTAGTAAAATTAATTATTTTAAAATAAAAATATATATTTGCAAATGTGGCAATCGAGTGTGTACAAACGCAACTTACTGCGGTGGTTGAACTTGCCACATTAGACAAAAAGGTGCACAAAAAGATTAAAAAAATGAGTTCGGGAGTGAGGGGTGGGTGTAATAGTTAAGTTTAGGTGTGTTTAAGAGATTTTGTTCATATTATAAAGGGGTAATTGTGCTTTATCTCATTGCAAAAATTAGAAAGATAAATAATGAGTGTTATAAGGGAGTTTCAAGGAGAAGTTATAGTCATGACTGGCCCCGTTCAGTCACAAAATAAAAGATAATTACTCTTAACATTCTACTAACATTTTCTAGGAAGTGTGGGCAATAGAGGATGATATGATAGGAGACAATTTTAAAATAAAATAATATTAAACTACACAAATATATTAACAATTTTATGAATTGTTTTTTCCTAAAAATATAAAGAGGTTGATGCAAATCACCTACCAAACAATTGTTCACATCATCAACTAATTATGTTAATTCAATTTTGAGACTTTTTTTTGGTTCAAAAAACACAAAATCTTGATTAAAAAAGCATATGATAAGTCTATGAGATTCATTGTAGTCTCCAATCTACATTGACAATAAACTATGAATTGCCCAAACTACAAAACAAAAGAAACTTAATACACCTAAAAACATCTATAAATTTGACCACCTTCTAGTAATATTTACTCATTACTTCCAAAAATTTCATATTTTTTCGTTGTCATTCTTTGATGTGTCCTTTTGCAAACATTATCCGGTTCCTTCTTGAATTCGCAAGCTTTATTTCTCACTCTCATACTCCTCCTCACAAATGACTCACCCTCTTGCGCATTGTTATTTACATAATATGTCATGTTCTCCAATTACTGCTAATTCACACACAATTTCATGACAAAATTAGGGCTTCTCAAGATAATGACTTTGAGTTCAGGCGAGACAAAATATTGAAGAGTTTCATTGGGTAATAAACAATGACATTGCTAAAAATAAATAAAATATCTTTAAAGAAATCAACATTTTCCAAGCTCGAAAAACATATCTTGTTCTAACATGTTTTGAATAATCCATATGCTGCTTAATTTGTTTAGTATAATATAAATCTTCATGATAAAAATATAAATATTAACACTTATAAGGAATATACAATCCATATTTTATGATCCTTATGCTATAAATTTGACCTCATATTAATGAGTTTAAAAAGAATTTTTTTTTTAATCACATGTCAGATACTCCTTTCTTTCAAATTTTATGTAACACCATTTTGATATCAATCCATAAAAAAAAAGGACATCTGTCTATATTTCAAAATAATCAAGCTATACATTTTTTAATTTTATCATTAGTGAGAAGTTTAAAAGTCACACAAATATTACAAAGTATTAAGACAACGAGTTTTAGAATTATGTTTTTCATGTAGAGTCAAAGTAAACATGTCTGTAAAGATAAAATATATGAGGTTCAAACTTCATCAAGTTTCAATTAAGAAAATATTAGTTTTTAAATTTAAAGAGGAAAGAACGTCACTTGAAATAGAAGTAAGAAAGAACTCCTTTAATTTTCTAAGTTTTTCTTTATAATTAAAGTACAACTATAAGTATAAGAAACCACAACATATATATAGATTAGCAATGTATATATCTTTTTGAGAAGCTGATATTTGAAAAGACAATAATGATTGTTAGGTCTCACCACATCAAGAATTTTTTATGAGACCAACGAACCTAATGCTCTGAGACCAAGTTTGTCACGACTCAAATCCGAGCCGTGAGGGGCACCCACACTTATCCTACTATGTGAGCGAACCAACCAATTCAAACCCCAACATTTCAAACATAATGAACAAAATACAATGCGGAAGACTTAAACTCTTTAATAAAAATCAATTATATAACTTCTAAAACTCAACATCTATTATTCCCCAAAATCCGGAAGTCATCATCACAAGAACATCTATGATCAAATTACTAGACTAAGAGTATTCTAAGAAGCTAAAATAATTAAAAAGTTAGTCCATGCCGGAACTTCAAGGCATCAAGACATGAGGAAGAAGATCCAGTCCAAGCTAGAAGCATTAGCTCACCCTGAAATCCGATGTAATGAAGACTGGCTAGAGTTGCGGTTGAGTTGAAGACGACGGTACGTTTGCTGCACTCCACAAATAACAAGGAAAGAAACATACAAGTAGGGGTCAGTACAAAACACAAGTACTGAGTAGGTATCATCGGCCAACTCAAAATAGAAAACAGTATATATCAGATAATATCATAAATCAACTACAATACTCAACATGTAGCAACAAAAAGTACTATAATCATAAATAAGTACCGCCATGTTCACCCATGAGGACTCAAGCCTCAATACCATACTCATTTGGGAAATAGGTTCATTAAATTGAGTATATTAACATCTTTCAAGATTCATTATCTTTATTCCGCTCGTGTCGGTACGTGACACTCCGCTCCCCTACTACTATGTGTCGGAACGTGACACTTCGATCCCCTAATTCTACGTGTCGGTTCGTGACACCCGATCCCCTAATTCTACGTGTCGGTTCATGAAACCCGATCCCCTAATTCTACGTGTCGGTTCGTGACACCCGATCCCCTAATTCTACGTGTCGATTCGTGACACCCGATCCCCTAATTCTACGTGTCGGTTCGTGACACCCGCTTCACTAATCTCATTCTATCAATTCGTCAATCCTTCTTTTATACCAAGGCATCATCAATCCCATTATGTTAGTTCATCAAGCCTTCTTTTATACCAAGGCATCATCGTTAACAAAGTGAATTTAGGATTAGAGATTCAATAGCCTCATCATGCTTATTCATCACAATTATATAATCACATCATGTAACACACAATCAAGCATATAGAACGTTTTATAATACTACCCAACACATATCATTCGCTATAAAGATTCTACTACGAATAGCATAAAAACCATAACATACCTCCACCGAAGATCCGTGATCAAGCAATCTACTTTTCAAAGCTTTGTTTTCCTCTTCGTTTCTCCTCTCTCTCTCTAACGTTCTTCTCCCTCTCTCTGTTCTTTATATTTTTCTTATTCAAACCCTCTTTCTTTTACCCTAATTAGCATATAATTAAGTATAAAAGATGAGGTATTAACCCACTAATTAACTCAAGGTTATCTCTTTTAACCCCCAAGTAATGAAACTATTAACATTAACCCACTAACTTTATAATTAAAGCAGGAATAGTCCAAAACGCCCCTTAAATTACTTAACAGAAATCCGACCCAGCCTGGGATTACGCAGCCTGTGACGGCCCGTCGTGCCTGCGCCGGTCCGTCCTGCTGCTTCAGTCACAAAGTTCAGAGACTCAATTTCCTTGAGTAGACTGTGACGGTCCGTCCTGCCATGTCATCACGGAGTTCAGAGAGTCGATTACAGTACCCAAATTTCAGAATTCTAAGTGTTTTGGAATGAGACCCCTCGACGGTCCGTCGTGGGATCCGTCGTCTCAGCCAGTTTTCTAAAAATAAAATATGCTGCTCAAAATGACTAAACAGGTCGTTACAAGTTTTTAAGTGATCCAATCTTAGAGTGGAAAAGTAGTTCATCAGTACCTAAGGGTAATTTTATTTCGTACCATATGGCGTCGATGTTAGTTTCCAAGGGGTGTATCTATCACATAGTTCGATTTAATGACTCTAGTGTTGAGATACCTCCTATTCAGAAAGTTTCAGTAGTAAAAGAGTTTCCAAAAGTATTTCCAAATGATCTACCCGGAGTCCCTCTTCAGAATGACATAGACTTCGGTATAGACATTCTTCCAAATACTTGTCGTATCTCTATTCCATCATATAAAATTGAACTAGCAGAGTTGAAAAAGCTATAATAATAGTTAAATGACCTCCTTTATAAGGGTTTCATTCGACAAAATGCCTCACATTGGGGCGCTCCGATCCTATTTGTGAGAAAGAAAGATTGTTCCCTTAGGAAGTGTATAGATTACCATCAGAGTAACAAGGTTACAATCAAGAACAAACATCCTATCCTAAGGATTAATCATTTTTTCAGTCAACTTTGGGGTGCCACTTGTTTCTCTAAGATATATCTCAAATATGTCTACCATCAGCTAAGAGTGAGGGAATGTGATATTATATAAACATTTTTCAGAACCCTCTAAGATCATTTAAGTTTTTTGCATCTCCTTTGGGTTGATCAATACGCCTTCAACATTTATGGACCTTATGAATAGGGTTTTCAAACCTTACTTAGATATTTTTGTTATCGTCTTCATTCATGACATACTAATATATTCAAGGAATGAGGAAGATCATCTTAGTCATGTTAGAATAGTTCTGCAGACTTTGAAAGATAAAAACTTATATGTTAAGTTCTCTAAATGTGAGCTTTGACTTGAGACTGTGGTGTTCTTCCACCTCATAGTTTCTGGTAATAGAATTCGAGTTGATATAATTTCTAAAACAGAATATAAATATGTTTGTTATCTGAAAAAAAACAATATGAACAAAGAAAAACATAAGCAACAACTGATAGAAAATATAAATGAAAAAAGACAAGAGTTAAAATATAGAAAAGAAAGACTAGAAGAAAGTATGTTAGCAGGAGTATGTAATAAATCAATATAAGCATAAAGAAAAGTTATATATATGCTAGAAATACAAATAAATTGCCTCGAATATAAATTACAACATGATATAAGTTACATAATGAATCATAATGAATAAAGAAGAATTTGCAGTAGACGAAAAAACATATGAAAATCAAGACGGACTGGTAATAAAAATAATATTTTCAAATCTAGGAAGACGATATAAAAAATAGGAAATAAATTGTATTTAATGCTAGAAAAGGAAACAAAAAAATGACAAGATAGTTTAACAGCAATGGTAAGAATAACAAAGGAAAACGAAGAAATAGATAAATCAAAAGAGATTAAAAAAAAATAAGCAGAAGCAAAGCAGGAAGTACAACATCTAGAAGAACTAAAAAATACAAAAATAAGTGAATTAGAAAAAGAATTAGCTAAGCTAAAATTATTATATGAAACCAAACAAAAAGAAAAACAGATAGAAAAAAATAAAGAACTTGAATTTACTAATGAAATAAATAAGATGAAACAAAAATTAAATGAGAATCTTGAAATAGACGAAATAGGCGAAATAAATGAATCAGATACAATGAATGGTCAAAAATCAGAGATAAGTGATATAAGCGAATCATACACAGAAATTTTTTAACAAGTAAATAAGCCGAAAAAATTAGAAATAAATACAGGAGATATAAACCAACCTAGCACATCAAGAGTTAAAACCCCGGATAATAGTCCTAGGAATAGTCCCAAATGGACAACACCAACTTATTACACAGATAATTATGAACGATCACATAGAACAAATAAAATATTGAATAGTAGATTAAATAAAAAATGGACGCCTAGACCAATAACTAAACAATATAACTTCTTACGTCTAGATTGTGTTATAGATATAAATAAAGCAATCTTACTATGGGTAGGAAATATATACAAACAACTAATTGATCACAAAATAAAAACAAAAGAAACGTCTAGAAACACTTAGGAGTGATAAGAAAATAGATGGGTCTCCATCAACAAAAAATATAGATATACTATATAAATATGAATTAGCAATAAGTAAAGAATTTGGTGGCTTGACTATAGAAATAAAAGAACAAAATATAGAAAAAATAATAAATAGACAACTTATGACAAAATTAGGTATATGTAAAATGTGCTATATAGAAAAATACACATGTGCATTTAAAGAATATTATTATAATGCAAGATATGATCTAAATAAAGCAAAAGAAATAAGACAACAATATTTTACAAAACTACCAGAACCATTTAGTAAAAAAATAATTAAATATTGGAACAATGAAGGATTAACAGATACTTTAGGATCTAGAATAAAATTCCTACATCAATGGTTTGTACAATTATTTGAAAACCAAAAAGAAAAAATAAAAATGGAGAAAGTACTAATTAAAAATCTAGCATGTTGTAAAGATAAAACAGCACCACAGTTTGGTTGTACAAATAAATATTATAAAAAACAAAGACCTAAACGACACAAAAATTATAGAAAAACCAAAACTAGATATAAATAAAAAAACCAAGACAAAGATATTATGTAAAAAAATCATATTTATCTAGTATATCTATATTTGTTGTTGATGGAGACCTATCTATTTTCTTATCAATCCTAAGTGTTTCTATACTTTCTGGGGGTAAATTTCCTATCCATAATTTCGTTGTTCCAACAAATGTTCTTTCTATATACCCTGGCGTTTCTTTTGTTGTTATTTTGTTATCAGTTAGTTGTTTAGATATATTTCCTACCCATAGTAAGATTGCTTTATTTATATCTATAATACAATCTAAATCTAAAAAGTTATATTGTTCAGTTATTAGCTTAGGCGTCCATTTTTTATTTAATCTACTATTCCATATTGCATTTGTTCTATTTGATCGTTCATAATTATTTGTATAATAAGTTGGTGCTGTCTATTTGATACTATTCCTAGGACTATTATCCGGGGTTCTAACTCTTGATGTGCTAGGTTGATTTATATCTCCTGTATTTATTTCTAATTTTTTTGGCTTATTTACTTGTTCTAGAATTTCTGTGTATGTTTCGCTTATATCACTTATTTCTGATTTTTGATCGTTCATTGTATCTGATTCATTTATTTTGCCTATTTCGTCTATTTCAAGATTCTTATTTAATTTTTGTTGCATCTTATTTATTTCATTAGTCAATTCAAGGTCTTTATCTTTTTGTATTTGTTCTTCTTTTTGTTTGGTTTCATATAATAATTTTAGCTTAGCTAATTCTTTTTCTAATTCACTTATTTTTGTATTTCTTAGTTCTTCTAGATGTTGTACTTCCTGCTTTGCTTCTGTTTTTATTTTTTTAATCTCTCTTGATTTATCTATTCCTTCGTATTCCTTTGTTATTCTTACCATCGTTGTTAAGCTATCTTCTTATTTTGCTGTTTCATTTTCTAGCATTAAATACAAGTTATTTCCTATTTTTTTTATATCGTCTTCCTAGATTTGAAAATATTATTTTTATTACCAGTTCGTCTTGATTTTCATATGTTTTTTCGTCTACTACAAATTCTTCTTTTTTCATTATGATTCATGTTGTAACTTATATCATGTTGTAATTTATATTCGAGGCAATTTATTTGTATTTCTAACATAAGTATAACTTTTCTTTGTGGTAATATTGATTTATTACATACTCCTGCTAACATATTTTCTTCTAGTCTTTCTTTTCTATATTTTAACTCTTGTCTTTTTTCATTTTATTTGAATAAGTGGAAGCGGAATTAAGAAGAAGGGAGAGTTGCTTGGAAAGACTTATTTTATTATGAGGGGAAACCCTCCTTTTATACAAAAACTTACTACTTTGGCCAAGTGGCTCACACTACTTTACACGTGGCCTTTTTTATTTCGGCCGACACAACAAAAACAAAAAACTTTTACATAATGGCCTTTAATTTTACATATGTCCAACATACTACTTTATAACTTTATATCTTTACATAATGACCTTTACTTTTTCATATGGCCGACATACTACTATTCTTAACTTTATATCTTTACATAATGACCTTTATTTTTTATTCCTGCTGTACTTCTGGGATATTGTTGTCTTCACTGTCACACTTTGTGCATAGATGATCTGGGTATTATTGGCCTACTAATTTACAGTATCTAGTCATCAGATTTGGTGAAATAAAATTCTTTCTGATAGCTCTTGTGGTAGGTGGGTGCTCTGGTTTTATCAAGCTCAATATCCATTGGCGTAGTTCTTCCTTATCTGCTGGTTTTAGATCTATGCAATTGGAGTATAACATCGTCTGGTCTCGATTGTAGTAGCTCCAAATTGCATTTTCATTTAGATAATTGTTCGATAATTCATTCAAAATGGTGGCTATCCCAATAGTTCTTTTATTTGCATAGAATTCTAGGATATTTACCTTTTGTATTTATTTTTGTACTTTTATTTTTTCCGGGATTATCATTTCTTTGGTTAAACCTATTTTGATAACTTGTAATATAAGTTCAATTTTGTCGTATAATAACTCTGCAGTTGCTGAGTAGAACTTTATATAAAATAAAGTTCCTTTAGTTATTCGTTTATAATGTAGAAATGCTTTGTGTAGTTCTGATATCTTAGCTACTTCTTCTCCTATTGTCGTGTATATTGTACTTAAAATTCCATAATTGTAGCAAGTTGCCACTAGATTTGAATTGGTACCTGGTTGTGCTATAAGTTTATTATATCCCTGTAAGTGTTGGGTTATATAATTTTCATTTGGATTTTTTGTATTTTTGGCTCTGGGGTTTAGATTAAGAAAGTTTGAATTTTGTGTATATTTTCTATATATGTCCTGGTTATATGGTTATATATTTGTTTATGTGAGTCCTAACTGGTTTTGTAGGTATTTATTTGTGGAGGTACAAATATGCCTTTTTGGGTATTTTCTGAAAGGCATGGTTTGGAAAATAGCTTATTCATATTGGTATTTCCGTATTTTATCTTACCATCTTCCTTTTTTGTAGTTGATCTTCCCGTAGATGTGCTACCTGCAGCTGCATATATCATATTGTTATGGGTGTTAAGGTGTTTACCAATGTCACCTTCTAGCTCCGCATGTTTTGAGTCATGATGTTGACATAGCTCCGCATGTTTTGAGTCATGATGTTGACATAGATCCGCATGTTTTGAGTCATGCTGCTCACTATTATCCGGGGTTTTAACTCTTGATGTTCTAGGTTGATTTATATCTCCTGTATTTATTTCTAGTTTTTTCGGCTTATTTACTTGTTCTAGCATTTCTGTGTATGTTTCGCTTATATCACTTATTTCTGATTTTTTATCGTTCATTGTATCTGATTCATTTATTTCGCCTATTTTGTCTATTTCAAGACTCTTATTTAATTTTTGTTGTATCTTATTTATTTCATTAGTCAATTCAAGTTCTTTATCTCTTTGTATCTGTTTTTCTTTTTGTTTGGTTTCATATAATAATTTTAGCTTAGCTAATTCTTTTTCTAATTCACTTATTTTTGTATTTTTTTGTTCTTCTAGATGTTGTACTTCCTGCTTTGCTTCTGTTTTTATTTTTTCAATCTCTTTTGATTTATCTATTTCTTCGTATTCCTTTGTTATTCTTACCATCGCTGTTAAGCTATCTTCTAATTTTGCTGTTACCTTTTCTAGCATTAAATACAAGTTATTTCCTTTTTTTTTATTGTCTTCCTAGATTTGAAAATATTATTTTTATTACCAGTTCGTCTTGATTTACATATGTTTTTTCGTCTACTACAAATTCTTCTTTATTCATTATGATTCATTTTGTAACTTATATCATGTTGTAATTTATATTCGAGGCAATTTATTTGTATTTCTAGCATAAGTATAACTTTTCTTTGTGCTAATATTGATTTATTACATAATCCTGCTAACATATTTTCTTCTAGTCTTTCTTTTCTATATTTTAACTCTTGTCTTTTTTCATTTAATTTGAATAAGTGGAAGCGGAATAAAGAAGAAGAGAGAGTTGCTTGAAAAGACTTATTTTATTATGAGGGGAAACCATCCTTTTATACAAAAAACTTACTACTTTGGCCAAGTGGCTCACACTACTTTACACGTGGCCTTTTTTATTTCGGCCGACACAACAAAAACAAAAAACTTTTACATAATGGCCTTTAATTTTACATATGGCCGACTTTTAATTTTTATTCGTGCTGTACTTCTGGGATATAGTTGTCTTCACCGTCTCATTTTGTGCATAGATGATCTAGGTATTATTGGCCTACTAATTTACAGTATCTAGTCATTAGATTTGGTGAAATAAAATTCTTTCTAATAGCTCTTGTGGTAGGTGGGTGCTCTGGTTTTAGCAAGCTCAATATCCATTGGCGTAGTTCTTCCTTATCTGCTGGTTTTAGATCTCTGCCATTGGAGTATATCATCATCTGGTCTCGATTGTAGTAGCTCCAAATTGCATTTTCATTTAGATAATTGTTCGATAATTCATTCAAAATGGTAGCTATCCCAATAGTCCTTTTATTTGCATAGAATTCTAGGATATTTACCTTTTGATTTCTTCTTGTACTTTTATTTTTCTTGGATTATGATTTCTTTGGTTAAACCTATTTTTATAACTTGTATTATAGGTTTAATTTCGTCGTATAATATCTTTGCAGTTGCTGAGTAGACCTTTATATAAAATAAAGTTCCTTTAGTTATTCGTTTATAATGTAGAAATGCTTTGTGTAGTTCTGATATCTTAGCTACTTCTTCTCCTATTGTCGTGTATATTGTACTTAAAAGTCCATAATTGTAGCAAGTTGCCACTAGATTTGAATTTGTACCTGGTTGTGCTATAAGATTATTATATCCCTGTAAGTGTTGGGTTATATTATTTTCATTTGGATTTTTGGTATTTTTGGCTCTGGGGTTTAGATTAAAAAAGGTTTGAATTTTGTGTATAATTTCTATATATGTCCTGGTGATATGGTTATATATTTGTTTATGTGAGTCCAAACTGGTTTTGTAGGTATTTATTTGTGGAGGTACAAATATGTCTTTTAAGGTATTTTCTGAAAGGCATAGTTTTGAAAATAGCTTATTCATATTGGTATTTCCGTATTTTATCTTACCATCTTCCTTTTTTTGTAATTGATCTTCCCGTAGATGTGCTACCTGCAGCTGCATATATCATATTGTTATGGGTTTTAAGGTGTTTCCCAATGTCACCTTCTAGCTCCGCATGTTTTGAGTCATGATGTTGACATAGCTCCGCATATTTTGAGTCATGATGTTTATATGGATCCGCATGTTTTGAGTCATGCTGCTGACTATTAACTGTCTCTTTTAGTATTTGTACTTCGCTTTCTATTTTCTCCATTTTTTGGAAATGTATTGTCATTGTAGTTAGTATTGATTCCATTGTATCATTCTCTGGAGAGGTAATCCGCAATGAGATTTTTGTCAGTCTTGATTACATCAATTGTAAATGTAAAATTTAATATATTCAATACTAATCTCCTTATTTCTTTTGTTGTAACGGAATCTTGTACCTTTGTGGTTATCCGCCATTTTACCTGTGTATTGTCTGTTCTCACAATAAATTTATTATAAACAATATATGGTTCAAATGCTTATAAACATTTATATAGTGCAAACAATTCTTTTCTATTTATTTCCCATTTTATTTGTGCTTCTGCATAGGATCCTGAGTGATATCTGCAATGGTGTTCTATTTTTTCTTTGTCATATTTATATTTAGGACTCCTCCATAACTGTGATTGCTCGAATCTGTTTCAACAATATAAGTAATTGATTTGTTTTCATTGGGAGAATATAGTTTTGGTAGTTTTGTACATAAGTTTTTGATATGTCTTATATGTTCTTTATCTTTATTGTCAAAATGATATTCGACATCTTTCTTAAGTTTTTTGTGTAATGATTTTAAATGTTCTGCTAATTTTGGTATGTATTCTCTTACTTAGTTTACTAATCCTAGGAAGGATTTTAATTTCTTTTTGGTATCTACATTTTCATCAAGGGTGATTATTTTTTGTAGTATGTGGGTTTGCATCTTTATCCCATTTTTATCTATTTGTATTCCTAGAAATTCTATCTGAGGTTTCATAATTTCTGCTTTCTTTTTACTTAGGCTTGTACCAGAATGTTTAATTATGAGTCTAAATTTCTCTAATAACCTGATATGTTCATCTTGTGTTTTTGAATATAATAATATATCATCTATATAGACAATGCGATTTTCTAATTGATTAAAATAATTGTAAATAAAATGTTGGTATCTTCCTGGTGCATTTTTATATCCAAATGGTAGAACATTCCATTCATAAAATCCTTGTGGTACAGTAAATGTTGTTAGCTGTTTAGATTCTTCTTCTAGTTTCAAGTGATAATTTCCTGATTTACAATCGAATTTACTGAAATAATTATATCCTTGTATCTGTCTTATTTTTAGTATCTTATTTGGTAGTGGGTAATTATATGTTTTATTTTTAGCATTTAAGTTGCGATAATCTATGGTCATTCTACTTTTACCTCGGTTTTGTTCACTATGTTTATTAACTATAAATGCTGGACTTGTCTGTTTACTAATGCTTTTTTGTATATAATTATTCTTCAATAGTTCATCTATATGCATTTTTTATTTCTTCTAAATCATCAAAATTATATTTTAATGGTTTTTGTGTTATTATACTATTTTCATCTATTTATTCAATTTTTACTTTCATCTTATGCTTTTCCCATCCTTGTAATGGATTTTCTCTATATAATAATTCTAGTTGTTCGTTAATTATTTTAGCTTATCTATTGTAAATATGATAATTTCTAATTGTGTTATTTGATTTTTCCTTATATTTTCCATTTCCTGGTTTATTTTTTAACTTCATTTTATCCATTATGTGGGTTTACTTTGCTTGTTATTTACTATTTTTTCTCTTATTTTATTTCCGCATGGTGTATCAAACCACAAATGTGTTTTTGTTATAATATGTGGGTAATATATTTCTAAAAACGGCATTCCTAATAACATATCTTTGGTAGTAAATTCAAAATTGTACATTTCTTCTATTGTTAGTATTTTGTCCCATATTTGTATTTTTATATTTTTTGCTTTATATGTAATCATACTACCTTCATTATTAAATCCTTTCACTATCATAGGTGTCTTTAATTTTTCTCATTTATCTTCTGACAAACAATTAAATTTACATATATTTGCTTCTGCTCCTATATCTATCATGGGGGTATAATACATGTTGTGGTATTCTTCTACAATAATTTTTGCAAGTATATATATTTTCATTATTCATTTTGTTCTTTTGATAATTATTTTCTTATTTTGGTAAGTTATTGTTAATTGTTCATTCTCTATATTATCCGTTGTTGTTGCAACACTTACTGTTCATGCATTTGTTTGACTTGAATTAGTCATTTTTTTCTATCACAAATGGCAGATAAATTAAGTATTTTAAATGCTAATAGTAAAGAACAAATCTTTACACAAACAGTATCTTATTTAACGATAAAGTTTTTATGTTCTTTTAATCGTTAATCGAATGAATTTTAAAAATTCAAGCAGAGTAGAAAATCATAAAGGTTTTAATCTCCAGAAACGTCAAATACAGATACTGCTAAATTTCATAAGATTGTTATTCTTCCAATAACCTGTATTTATAAGGTTAATGAATAGAAACAGAAATAAGATGAAGCAGAAAAAAAATATAAAATACAAAAATTAATCTGAGTCTACAGAAACTACTGTGTGTCCTTAAGAAATTTAATCCCCTCACTGTACCCAAGATTATGGATTAATTTCTCCCAAGATAAAATGGATTAAACTTGTTAAAGAAATAGCGGTACCTCAAACTTCTTTAACTTCAACGAACTTAAGAAAAACAAGTCACACAGACTCAGTCGATCGACACTTTTATTTTATTTGAGAGAAAAATAAATGCTGAGAAAGAAAAATTTACAGTGTTTGAAAAATCGAAAATTGACTTCTTTTTATAGCCATTTTTCAGCAAGAAACGTGTCAGTTCAGAGAAATTTGTTCGGACCCGTTCATTCCAGAATGTTTTGTCTTTTGGAAAAAATAACAACTTTTCGAGGGGGAATCTTCTTCTTAGCTCTTTAAAAAGTAATGGAAGTGTTTCCTTCTATAAGGAAAATAATTTCCCTTTCTTTTGCGGATATGGGAGAAATGACTTGTCATTTTCCCTCCAAAGTAGTTCCCTCACTTTTCATATTCTCTCTTTTCTTTTCCTATTCACACTTTGCAAAAACCCAACAGTTTTAAAAACCATCCTATTATGGAATCAATTTCCCAATTTACCCTGAATTATATTACGACCACTAATGGATTTACTATCATAAACATGGGAGGACAAACTCATATGGAAGTGGGACAATGAAGTAGCCAGTATGGGGATTAGGGAGGACAAAACTCTTGTTCAGTTACCGTGTAGTTCTTGTTCAGTTATTGTGTAGTTCTTGTGAGCTTCATTTAGGGCTTTACTAGCATAGTAGATGGGGTGAATGATTTTATCCCTTCTCTTTCCCAATACCACACCAAGTGTCACCCCATTTCCATTGCACATCAAGTCAAATGAATCACTCTAATATGGTGAAATTATAATGGGTGCATACACAAACTTCCCTTTAAAGTCTCCAAACTGCTTCAGACAGGATTCGTCGAAATAAAACTTACATTCTTTCTCGAGCAGTTTGCACAAAGGATGTGCAATTTTCCAAAAATCTTTAATGAACCTCCTATAAAAACCAACATGCCCAACGAAACATCTCAAAACCTTGACATAGATGGATGACTTATTTTCCTCCTAGACATAACGGCTAAGCGTCCTACCTTTTAATTTTTTTATTCCGTCCTACTTATTAATTTGTTGTATTATTTCACCTTGATATTCTCCCTTTTTTTTGTTTGACTCTTTTCTTTTCTTGCTAGTATTTTTACATTTTCAAATTTATATTATTTTTTCTAATTCTTTCAACTTTTCTTGGGTCACTTTTCTTTTGTTCTTTCTCTCTCTTTGTTCATTCAACCCCACTTTCCGCAGAATTCCTCAAAATAGCTACCCTAAACTCATGGCTTTGCCATGATTCAAGGTACACAATACCCAAAGTTGGGTCAGGGACACGACAAGGTTGTTTCTCCATTAGCCATCTTCAACTTATGCTTTTGGAATAAGCTGAGGTGCACATGTCCAAGAAAGGGGACAGGGGCAGCACATTGTTCCCAGAAAAGATCAGTTGGGGTGAAAAAGAAAGGTCTATTTTAAGATCAACTCGTTTGGATCAAGAAAGGATTAATTTCACTCCGTTTTCTGTTATTTAGGCTAAAAATTATCTATATTGAACAAGGGCCTATGATCCTTTCCTAATTGTCTATTACGACTTACTTTTAGCAAGACTAACTAGGAAAGTTCTAGCTCAATACCAATAGTAGAATATTCAAATTTTCCCTCACCCTCACTTGGCATCTCATTCCTCTACCAAATTATCAGAAACCCAATTTGAGTTTTAGAATTAGGGTCATGCAGTGGTGTATCTCTATGTGATGCTTAGAGCCATACATTTATCAGTTACTATGCCTAGTCATGCAGCATCATCACTTTTCAGAGTCCATTTCTATACTATGTACAAAAAAACCAACATGACGGTTCAATATTAAAAATAACCAGTCTCATGGGGAAAAAGAATAGATGAAAGAAAACACCAAAGGAGGATTGTCAGTTGGGCTACTCAGACTTCACCCTAGCACTCACTTACCATTTACCCAACCCCAAACAAAAAGACATGCAACTGTTCCCAATGAATAAAAGTATATAATATAGGGTGGTAGGTGAAGAAAACCTGAGGAGCGAAGCACCAGTGATCAACAAGTTGGCGGGTCCGGTTTACTATAACCCGCTCCCTCTGAAAAAGGGACATCATAAGTAGTGTCCTCAGCAGTGACAGGACCATCAGTCGTGCTCCTCTGAGCCTCTGCAACTCTGGAACTAGACACCCCAGCAGCCAACTCTATATCCCTCTACTAGCGGGCTTCCTCATCAATAAGCGAGCCTCTACTCGCATCCTCAAACTCATGGCGCTCCTTCTTCCGCACCCTAGACTCATCCTTATCTTTAAATCTACGCCTCTTTACAATATCTCGTAGGGGAGGTGATGGCACTGTTGCAGTGGAGAACAAGGCAGCTAACAGTTTTTCCCTAGCAGGCTCTGCAGAAGGGGCCTCAGACTCCGGCACACGAGCTTCTATTATAGTATCTAAGTCATATCTAAGACTCTCCACAACAGCCTGGAGATCCGTCACATTCAGTGTAGGGGCTGGTCAGTCAAGAACCCGCAGCTCAAAAGCATCCAAGCGCTGGTGGACCTCCATGACCTTCCGCTCAGTGTGCTGGGCCATATTCCTCTCTAAGCGCTCCTCTTCCTCAGCAATAGACCTCTGCATCCAAGGCTGGGTGTAGTGCAGAAGTGTGGCCATTTGTGCCTCATGCTTCAGGACCCTAACAAGCGGGTTGAGAGTAGTAGTTACAATCGACCAGGAGGAGCTCTGAGCGGTACTACCACCCGGGATAACGGTTTGGGTTCAGATGTGTCCGGGTTAGGCGTTTGGGCTTGCTCTACTGTTGCCGCTATGTTCTCACCAAGCCGCTGCACCTTCGGACAGGGTCGTCTGTGGGGAGCCAACTCATTGGTCTCATTATGAATGAGGCCAAAATCTACTGTGCCAGGCAGGGTCTTGAGCACATCAATGTTCCACACGGGCACTCCTACTAACCTGCACAAAGAAAAAACCATGCACTGGAAGGGGTAAGTAGTATTTGTCTTGAAGGACCTCTCGTGCATCACCGCCTGTAGTTTCCATCAGAAGTCAACCTCGAATCCCGCAATCATCGCCACCATCAGTATTGCACAATCCCAAGTGACAATGTTGTAAGCTGTAGTGGGGGTAGTGTTGGACTAGTAAAAAAACATGGCTGTGAAGGTGAGTTTAGCTTTCTTGATACTTCCCTTGGGGTCCAGCATCCAATCAGCAGCCTCACCATCGACGAAAAGGTACTATGCAATCCACCGCTTTGTGGTTTCTCTCAACACAGGCTCACAATGGAACCGACCATTTTTAATCAACTTCCACCGATAGTCAAACTCGGTGATGAGAGGTGTCCGGGTGACATCAATATTCGCACCATAGAGAAACCTTTAGTTAGTAGGCAAGGAAATGTAAGCCCGTTGTCCGCAAACTCGGACGTGATCTAAAAGAACCATGTTTGGCAGGGGATGCACGCCTGTCTAGCTAAGATTAGAGAGTCTCCATAGAGGAGGCGTACAACTCTCAGACCATCTCCTCACTATAGTGGCCTACATCCCGAGTCGTCCACTCCAGCCTATGCCTGATTAATATTTCATGAATAGCCGGCATGGTGGGTAGACTACCCATAAATACCCGCCGCTCTATTGTTAGGTTCCAGGTCATGACCCACTTATCGTTCGGTAGCTTGCGTCGGTGTATACGGAAGCTAGTCTGGGATGCTGGGGTAGAGTCAGCACTATCAGCCTCATTATATGAGGTAGACTAGGATGCGGTGGCGGGAGCAGAGGCCTCGTCAGAATCGGACACTTCCTCATTACCGGAAGCATCCTCGGAGCTAGATGCTCTCTTATACTGTGTAGCAGACCCAGAAGGTGTGCCGGTCAGTATGCCCTCCTCTCCAGACTGGGAGGTCATTACTCCGCTGGTCGCCACCTTCGTGAGCGTTGCTGAGGTTGTGCGTGCAGCATGGGTAGGAGTGATAGTGACACGTGGAACGTTTTCGAGGTCACTCTTATAATCTGAGCCTATAACAATCCGGACGGACGGGAAACAGACTTGGAACGCCTTTGTGAGTAGACGTAATCTTGTTTTGGTGCCAGTAGTGCATGTAGAGAAAAGCAATTAGCACTAGTACATGCAACAGAAGAAAGCAACAAAATATAAACATAAATGAAATGGCAGTGCAACAGTTGCAGCACTGCATGAAAGACCTATAGACAATCAGAGGCACGATGGTCCGTCGAGGAATACTTAGTGAAATTTTCGTATATCATCATAAGCAAAGGTTCTGATAGTGGCAACGAATGTGCAAGACGGACCGTCGAAGGCACGACGGTCCGTAATAGGGGTCCGTCGATGGAGACTTAGACTAAAATTTGAAAACATTAAAACTAAAAGTTCTTACAATATCAACGGTTGTGCAGGACAGATCGTCGAAGGCACAATGGTCCGTCACAAGTGTTCGTCGATGGACACTTAGAATAAAAATTTTAAACATCAAAAATAAAGGTTCTCAAATTATTGACGGTTGTGTAAGATGGACCGTCGAAGGCACGACGGTCCATCATAGGGGATCATAGAGGGACACTTGACCTAAGAACGAGAAGTGAGAAGTGACAGACCCCCACGACAGTCTATTGAGGGCATGACGGTCCGTCGATGGGGTCTCGTACTGTCCTTTCAGGATATAATTTTTCTATGTTATTTTAGCCAAATTAGTTCCCCGAACATACTAATGCGGAGTATTCTTCATAACCCAAGATTCCCAAGAAACAACCCAACATCCCATCATCCCTAAGGCAAGAAATTTTTTGAGTTTTAGCATTTAATTTTCGATATCCGATCAACCCTAGGTCAGAAATAGAATCAGGAAAGACACGCCATTTCTTAACAAAACACCCCCATTCCTTTTCAATATCACTGTTCTACGGGAAATTTTAATTACGGGGGTGAGTTCTAACATGCAAAAGGTCCAAAATTGGAGACCCAAACAATAATACAAAAAGTTCAATCTGAAAATAAAAAAATTAACGATAGTTTATTCACGGATCAGAAGAACATACCTGATAATTGGACTAGAGGAAGAAAAAGTAATACACTGGTAGTTGAACAGCAGCACAAAACACCTCGAACACCGACCGGCAATGGACTAATGAAACTGGAGTAGAGAAATGTACTGTGGGAATTTGGGGGAAATGTGGGAAATTTAGAAGATGGAGAAGTAATGTGAGTTAATGGTGATGAAGTGGGGAGAAATGTTTGGAAATGAGGAGAGAAACGGTTATGATGGGTTATGAGAGGGGGTGGGAACTTTAAAAGTTAAAAAAATTTAATATTCAGCTAGACGGGTCGGGTCAGCTAGACGGGTCGGGTCAGCTAACGGGGTTGACGGTCTCTCATGGGGGTCCGTCGAGGGTGACCTAACTTGAAAAATTTGAAAGACATACCTGGGAATGACGGATCCCACCGACGGTTAGTCGATTGTTCCGTCGATGGATGCAAAAACACCAATTTTTTTGCATATTTCTGGTGATTTGATAACTACACATTTAATACCCATTAAGCTAATATTTTGTTTTCTTTGGACACTTTTTGGACACGGAAACTAATATATGCTCTAGCCAACAATATTAATAAAAAAGAAACGAGCAGTCAGACGGATCATTAAATAAATAAAATAAAAAATAATGCAATTATACCTATAAAATCATGAAAACCCTATAGTGTGCTAGAGGATTCATATTGGGTTGACTCCCAATCAGCGTTTGATTAAATGTCGCGGCACGACGGAGGACTCTTGATTACTCAGACTTCACCAAGATGTTATGCCTCAATCACTTCGTTCGCTGTTTCAGCATGCCCTAGATAGATTTTATTCGCTGCCCATTCACCTTGAAATTCACACCCTCCATTTTTTCCAACTCAACCGCACCATGAGGGAATAATTGGGTGATCACATAGGGAAAATTCAATTCGGACTTGAGTTTGCCCGGAAACAAACGCAACCTAGAATTGAACAAATGCACCGAATCCCCTACCAAAAAATTCGCGCTTCTCAATCTTTTGGTCATGGTACTTCTTCATCTTCTCTTTGTAGAGGGATGCACTTTCATATGATTTTAAGAGAAACTCATCAAGATCATTCAACCCATTAAGTCTCAGATCCACCGCTTCATTCCAATTCATCTTCAGTTTCCTCATCGCCCACATAGTGTTGTGCACTAACTCAAATGGCAAGTGAAAAGCCTTCCCATATAAAATTTGGTATAATACATACCTATGGAAGTCTTATATGTTGTCCAGTAATCCCACAGAGCATCATAAAGCCCTCTTGAACAATCAGTTCTATTAGCATTCATCGTTTTTGATATGATGTTCTTGATTTCTCAGTTGGACACCTCAACTTGCCCATTATTTGGTGGATAGTATGGAGTGGCTACATTTTGGCGAACCCCATATTTTAAAAAATAATGTTTGAACAACGTTTTGCAAAAGTGGGACCCCTCATCATTGATAGTAGCCCTTGGTGCGCCAAATCACGAAACTATGTTCTTTTTTAAGAACACGGTTACACTCTTCCTTCATTGCTGGCAAGTGCTATGTCTTCGACCCATTTTGTCACATAATCAACCGCCACAAAAATATATTTCATCCCATGAGAACTCACAAATGGTCCAATAAAACAACTCAATTACTTGAATGGGATTCAAAGGGAGCTCTTGACTTCTCGAAATACCCCAATCTCTTTGGAACCTATCACATGCCTTGGCGAACTCATGAGCATCATGGTGGATGGTTGGCCAATAGTACCCACATTTCAATATCTTATGGGCAGTCCGAACACCACTATGATGCCCATCCACAGGCGAGGAATGACATGCCTCCTGAACACTGAGCATCTCAACTTGTGGAAAACAACGACGAATAAGCCCATCATTACAACTCCTATATAAATACAACTCATCCCAAAAGAAATTTTTCACATAATGCATGAAATTTTTCCTTTGATTCAAGGACAAGTTCGATGGAACTATATCACTAGCCAAATAATTTATAAAATTGGCGAACCATAGAATCATGTCATAAGAAGCGGCTAATACATGCTCATCAGGGAAGGTGTCATCAATTTTAGCCTTCTCACCCAACTCTCGCATAGCTTCATCCTCTAATCGGCCAAGTAATCGACAACTTCATTTTTGGTCCCTTTTTTATCTTTCACCTCAAATCAAAATCTTGCTATAGTAGTACTCATCAAATAAACATTGATTTCACATCCTTCTTTGCCATCAAATATCTCAATGTGGAGTTGTCTATATGAACTATGACTCTCGTGCCAAGAAAATAGGAGCGAAATATTTCAAAAGTAAATACCACCACAAGGAGCTTTTGTTCAGTCACAATGTAGTGCTTTTGTTCTTCATTTACAGCCTTACTAGCATACTAATTGGGGTGAAGGATTTTATCCCTTTTTTGTCCAAGACTACAACAAGAGTAACCCTACTAGCATCACACATCACCTCAAATGGATTACTCCAATCAAGAGAAATAATAATGTGCACAGATACCAACTTCTCCTTTAACTCTCCAAATGCCGTCCAGCAGGATCAATAAAAATAGAATTTACATTCTTTCTCAAGTAACTTTCACAGAGGATTTGCAATTTCTGAAAAATACTCAATAAACCTGAGGTCGAATCCCTCATGCCCAAGAAAACTCCTCACACCTTTTACAGAGATGGGTGGAGGAAGTCTATTGATCACCTAAGCTTTGGCTCGATCAACCTCTATCCCCTAGATGCGATGACCCAACACAATACCCTCTTTCACCATAAAGTGACATTTTTCCCAATTTAGCACAAGGTTGTAGTCTTTACACCTTTTGGGATCCTCAGCCAAGTGACTCATGCAACGCTAAAAGGAGTTGTAACCTGCTGAAAATCATCCATAAACACCTCAGTGGTTTCCTCCACAATATTGGAGAATGTTGACATCATACATCACTTAAAAGTAGTTGGTGCATTACACAACCTAAAAGGCATCCTCTTGAACGCGAATGTTCCATAAGGGCAAGTAAAATTGGTTTTCTCTGGATCCTCCGGTGCAATGGAAATTTCATTTTATCCTGTAACGACCTGTTTAGTCGTTTTGAGCAGCAGATTTTATTTCTGGAAAAACTGGCTAAGTTTACGGACACCACGACGGACCGTCATAGGTACGACGGCCCGTCACAGATGTCTCGTTTCAATATACTTAGAAATTCTGAAATTTGATACTGAAAATCGACTCTCTGAACTTCGTAATGGAATGGCAGGACGGACCGTCACATGTGTGACGGACCGTCACAGACTCCTTAGCGAAAAATGGAGTTCTGGTCCTTGCGACGACCTTCGTGACGGACCGTCGCAGGCATGACGGCCCGTCACAGAGTGCGTAATCCCTGTCAGAATCGGATTTCTTTCCACGTTTTAAGGGACGTTTTGGACTATTCTTTCCTTAATTATAAAGTTTGAGGGTTAATATTAATAATTCTAATTACTTAGGGGTTAAAAGAGGTAACCTTAAGTTAATTAGTGGACTACTATTTCCATCTTTTATACCTAATTATAGATTAATTAGGGTAAAAGAAAGAGGAATAAGAAAAAGAAAAGAACAGAAAGAGAGGGAGAAACGAACGAGTAGAGAGAGAGAGAAACGAAGAGGATAACAAGGATTTTGAGAAGATAGCTTGGTGATTCAATTCTTCGGTGGAGGTAGGTTATGGTTTTCTTTTATGATATTCGTAGTGAACTCTCAATAGTAAATGATATGTGTTGATAGTATTGTAAACCCTGCGATGTGTTTAATTGTATGCTTGCATGATTGTGATTATGAAATTGTGATAAACTAAGCATGATGAAGTTATTGAATCCAAATCTTGAAAGAAAACCCTAATTCACTTGTTATTGATGATGCCTTAGTGTATAAGAAGGCTTGATAAATTATATAATGAAATTGATGATGCCTTAGTGTAAGAGAAGGCTTGATGAATTAGGGGATCGGGTGCCACGTTCCGGTACCAGGATAGAAATAGAGGATCGGGTGCCACGTTCCGGTACCAGGATAAAATGAGGATCGGAGTGTCACGTTCTGACACCAGGATAGTATATGGATCGGGTGCCACGTTCCGGTACCAGGATAGAATGAGGATCGGAGTGTCACGTTCCGACACCAGGATAGAATATGGATCGGGTGCCACGTTCCGGTACCAGGATAGAATGAGGATCGGAGTGTCACGTTCCGACACCAGGATAGCATATGAGGAGCGGAGTGTCACGTACCGACACGAGAGGAAGAAAGATAATGAATCTTGAAAGATGTAAATATACTCAATCTAATGAACCCATATTTTCCCAAATGAGTATGATATTGAGGCTTGAGTCCTCATGTGTGAACTTAACGGTAAATGTTAATGATATAGTACTTCTTGTTGCTACATGTTAAGCATCATAGTTGATTTTATGATACTACTTGATATATATTATCTTCTATTTTGAGTTGGCCGATGATATCTACTCAGTACTTGTGGTTGTACTGACCCCCCTACTTTTATGTTTTCTCTTTGTTATTTGTGGAGTGCGACAAGCGTGCCATCGTCTTCAACTCAACAAAGTAGATCTAGCCGCCTTCACTACCTTCGGAAATTCGGGGTGAGCTAATGCGTCTAGCTTGGGTGGATCTTCTCCTTCAAGTCTTGATGCCTTGAACTTCCGGCATGGACTAGCTTTTTAGTTATTTTTGTTCTTAGACATTTTGGTTTAGTAATTTGAGGATAGATGTTCTTGTGATGATGACTTCCAGATTTTGGGGATAATAATAGTTTTGAGTTGTTTTTATTAATGAGTTTAAGTCTTCCGCATTACTTTTGTTGATATTGTATTAAAATGTTAAGGTTTAGATTGGTTGGTTCGCTCACATAGGAGGGTAAATGTGAGTGCCAGTCGCGGCCCCGTTTTGGGTCGTGACAAACTTGGTATCAGAGCATTAGGTTCGTTGGTCTCATCACACAAGAACGAGTCTAGTAGAGTCTTAAGGAACGGTAGGGGGACGCCTTTACTTTTCTTTGAGAGGCTATAAGACTTTAGGAAAATTCCATTCTTTCATTCTTTCTTTCGTGCTACTACTTGAGTCCAATTGGTATCTAGGCGATACGAATTGGTATCTGACCATCTTCACTCTATTTCGCAGATGGTTAGAACTAGAGCGATGATCGCACCAAAGAAGAACAACCGCAAGACAGAACGATCGATCCAAAACGGGCTGTGGGCTCGAGGAAGAGTAGCGGCAAGAGGCCGTGGAAGAGGTCGTGGGAGGACGTCCTCTAGAGGAAGAGGACGAGCACCTAGCCCATCTGATACTAGGGCGGTGACTCCTCCACCGACTGAAGAGGTGATAAGAGAGGGTGAGGAAGGGGAGAATGAACAAGTGCAAAATAAGGAATTGTCACCCCAACCTACCCCAGAGATGATCAACCAAGTACTTGCTTATCTTAGCGGATTATCTGATCAGGGTCAGGCACCTCCAGTGGTTTCTACACCAACACCTCCGGTTTCAGAGATACGACATGCGGCTACTATGGCTCCCCGCATGGATGCATCATTGGAGATAGGCACATTTCTGCGTCTGACTACTGGGCCTATAATGACAAATGATCAGCATGAACTTTTCAGTAATTTCTTGAAGTTGAAACCCCCAGTCTTTAAGGGTGCAGAATCAGAGGATGCCTACGATTTTCTGGTTGATTGTCATGAGCTACTACACAAGATGGGTATTGTAGAACGGTTTGGCGTCGAGTTCGTGAGCTATCAGTTTCAAGGAAACGCCAAAATGTGGTGGCGGTCACATATAGAGTGTCAACCAACAGAGACACCCCCTATGACTTGGGAATCATTCTCTAGCTTGTTTATGGAGAAGTATATCCCAAGGACTTTGAGAGATAGAAAAAGGGATAAGTTCTTAAGTCTTGAGCAAGGAAGGATGACGGTTAATGCATACGAGGCTAAATTTCGCGCACTATCCAGATATGCCACCCAACTCTGTTTCAGTCCACAAGAACGGATTCGCCGTTTTGTGAAGGGGTTGAGGTCAGAATTGCGGATTTCGGCCTTACAGATAGCGGCTACGTCAAAATCCTTCCAAGAGGTGGTAGACTTTGTGATAGAGGTGGAAGGAGTGAAGCCAGACGACTTCACTACGACATCGACATCAAAGAGGTTCCGAAAGGGAGGTGAGTTCAATGGTTCGTATACTAGAGGACAGAGTTCTGGAGGTTACTCAAATCGACCCATTCAGTCTTCACTACAGACTGTAGTTGGGGGTCCACCTCAGACCGGTCAACACATCTCTGAGAGACCGATGCGTGAATCTAGAGAATGTTACGGATGTGGGGAGATTGGACACATTAAGAGGTATTGTCCAAACCAGAGTTACAAAACCTCACTAGCTAGAGGTAGGGGTAGTCATGGTAGAGGCCGTTATTCTGGAGGACGTGGTGGTCGAGGTAATGGTGGTCACCAAAACGGCCGAGGATATGGGCAAACTGGAGCCACTACTACGCAACATGGTAGGGGCAACAGACAGACAAATAATGGGGCCCATTGTTACGCTTTTCCTGGGAGATCTGAAGCGGAGGCATCAGATGCTGTCATCACAGGTAACCTTTTGATTTGTGATTGCATGGCTTCCGTATTGTTTGATCCTGGATCCACGTTTTCTTATGTATCTTCCTCATTTGCTAATGGTCTAAATTTACATTGTGAATTACTTGACACGCCTATTCGTGTTTCTACTCCGGTGGGCGAGTCTGTGATAGTTAAAAAGGTGTATAGGTCTTGTTTGGTGAATTTTGTGGGGAGCAACACTTATGTAGATTTGGTTATTTTAGAAATGGGTGACTTTGATGTAATTCTGGGTATGACTTGGCTCTCTCCGAATTTTGCGATTTTGGATTGTAATGCTAAAACTGTGACGTTAGCCAAGCCTGGGGCAGATCCGTTAGTGTGGGAGGGCGACTACACTTCCAATCCGGTTCGTATCGTGTCCTTTCTTTGTGCTCGGAAGATGGTTAGTAAGGGTTGTTTAGCTTTCTTAGCACATCTTAGGGATGACACTACTCAAGTACCCTCAATTGAATCGGTTTCGGTAGCTCGAGAATTTTTGGATGTGTTCCCTGCAGATCTTCCTGGTATGCCACCGGATAGGGATATTGACTTCTGTATTGATCTTGAAGCGGGTACTCGCCCCATTTCTATACCCCTTATAGAATGGCTCCCGCGGAGTTAAGAGAGTTAAAGTCACAACTTCAAGAGTTGTTGAGCAAAGGCTTCATTAGGCCAAGTGCATCTCCTTGGGGTGCTCCGGTTTTGTTTGTGAAGAAGAAGGATGGGAGTTTTCGGATGTGTATAGACTACAGACAACTGAATAAGGTAACTATCAAGAACAAGTATCCTCTTCCTCACATTGATGACTTGTTCGATCAGTTACAAGGTGTGTGTGTCTTCTCTAAAATTGACTTGAGATCCGGTTATCACCAATTGAAAATACGGGCAGCGGATGTGCCAAAGACTGCTTTTCGAACTAGGTATGGGCATTACGAATTTGTGGTGATGTCTTTTGGTCTTACGAATGCCCCTGCTGCGCTCATGAGCTTGATGAACGGGATTTTTAAGCCATATTTGGACCTCTTCGTGATCGTATTTATTGATGATATATTGGTATACTCAAAGAGCAAGAAGGAACTTGAAGAGCATTTGAGAATGGTATTGGAAATGTTGAGGGAGAAAAAGCTTTACGCCAAGTTCTCTAAGTGTGAGTTTTGGCTGGATGCAGTGTCCTTCTTGGGGCACGTGGTTTCTAAGGATGGAGTAATGGTGGATCCTTCTAAGATTGAGACAGTGAAAAATTGGGTAAGACCCACTAATGTATCAGAAATAAGGAGTTTTGTGGGGTTAGCTAGTTACTACCGCCGATTCGTCAAGGGATTCTCTTCTATTGCTTCTCAATTGACGAACTTGACTAAGCAGAATGTTCCATTTGTATGGACAGATGAATGTAAGGAAAGCTTTCAGAAGCTTAAGACGTTGTTGACTACCACACCAATTCTTACCTTGCCAGTAGAGGGTAAAAACATCATTGTTTATTGTGATGCATCCTATTCTGGGTTGGGTGCAGTGCTAATGTAAGAGAAGAATGTGATTGCTTATGCTTCGAGGCAATTAAAGGTGCATGAACGTAACTATCCGACCCATGATTTGGAGTTGGCCGCGGTAGTATTTGCGCTAAAGAAATGGAGACACTATTTGTATGGGGTTAAGTGTGAGGTCTATATAGATCATCGTAGCCTACAGTATGTCTTTACTCAGAAAGATTTGAATTTGAGAGAGAGGAGATGGATGGAACTACTGAAGGACTACGACATCACTATTTTGTATCATCCGGGGAAGGCGAATGTTGTAGCGGATGCGTTAAGTAGAAAGGCGGGAAGCATGGGAAGTCTAGCTCACTTGCAAGCTTCTAGACACCCATTGGCTAGAGAGGTTCAGACTCTGGCTAACGACTTGATGAGGTTAGAAGTAAATGAGAAGGGAGGATTGTTGGCTAATGTGGAGTCAAGATCTTCTTTTCTTGACAAGATTAAGGGAAAACAGTTTGATGATGAGAAACTAAGGCGAATCCAAGATAAGGTATTGCGAGGACAGGCTAAGGAAGCACAAATCGATGAGGAAGGTGTTTTGAGAATCAAAGGAAGGGTATGTGTACCCCGCGTCAATGATTTGATCAACACTATTCTGACAGAGGCTCATAGTTCAAGGTATTCTATACATCCGGGTGCAACCAAGATGTATCGTGACCTCAAGCAACACTTTTGGTGGAGTAGAATGAAGCGTGATATTGTTGACTTTATTGCTAAATGTCCAAACTGTCAGCAAGTAAAGTATGAACACCAAAGGCCCGGAGGAACACTTCAGACAATGCCCATTCCTGAATGGAAGTGGGAGAGAATTGCAATGGATTTTGTGGTTGGTCTTCCAAAGACAATAGGTAAGTATGACTCCATTTGGGTGATTGTTGATAGGTTAACTAAATCTGCTCATTTCATTCCGGTAAAGGTGACTTATAATGCAGAGAAGTTAGCCAAGATCTATATCTAAGAAATCGTTCGATTGCATGGGGTTCCACTATCCATCATATCAGATAGAGGTACGCAGTTTACTTCTAAGTTTTGGAAAACATTGCATGCGGAATTGGGTACTAGGTTGGACCTTAGTACTGCGTTCCATCCTCAGACCGATGGTCAGTCTGAAAGGACGATTCAAGTGTTGGAGGATATGCTTCGCGCATGTGTAATAGAGTTTGGTGGCCATTGGGATAGCTTCTTACCCTTAGCGGAGTTTTCATACAATAATAGCTATCACTCAAGCATTGACATGGCTCCATTTGAAGCATTGTATGGTAGGAGATGTAGATCTCCCATTGGTTGGTTTGATGCGTTCGAGGTTAGACCTTGGGGTACTGATCTGTTGAGGGATTCGATAGAGAAAGTGAAGTCTATTCAAGAAAAGCTTCTAGCGGCGCAAAGTAGACAAAAAGAATATGCAGATCGAAAGGTTAGAGACTTAGAGTTCATGGAGGGTGAACAAGTCTTGTTCAAAGTTTCGCCAAAGATAGGGGTGATGCGGTTTGGTAAAAGAGGTAAGCTAAGTCCAAGGTACATTGGGCAATTTGAGGTACTAAAGCGAATAGGAGAGGTGGATTATGAATTAGCCTTGCCTCCAGGGCTGTCCGGAGTACATCCGGTATTTCATGTGTCCATGTTGAAAAGATACCATGGAGATGGAAACTACATCATCCGTTGGGATTCAGTTTTGTTTGTTGAGAACTTGACTTATGAAGAGGAACCGGTTGCTATATTAGATAGAGAGGTTCGCAAGTTGAGGTCGAGGGAGATTGCATCCATCAAAGTTCAATGGAAGAATCGACCGGTTGAAGAGGCTACTTGGGAGAAGGAGGCAGATATGCAAGAAAAATACCCACATCTGTTTACAGATTCAGGTACTCCTTTTCGCCATTGTTTTTCTTCTTTTAATCGTTCGGGGACGAACGATGGGTAAATTGGTATCTATTGTAACGACATGTTTAGTCGTTTTAAGCAGCAGATTTTATTTCTGGAAAAACTGGCTAAGTTTACGGACACCACGACGGACCGTCATAGGTACGACGGCCTGTCACAGATGTCTCGTTTCAATATACTTAGAAATTCTGAAATTGGATACTGAAAATCGACTCTCTGAACTTCGTAACGGAATGGCAGGACGGAGCGTCACATGTGTGACGGACCGTCACAGACTCCTTAGCGAAAAATGGAGTTCTGGTCCTTGCGACGACCTTCGTGACGGACCGTCGCAGGCATGACGGCCCGTCACAGAGTGCGTAATCCCAGTCAGAATCAGATTTCTTTCCACTTTTTAAGGGACGTTTTGGACTATTCTTTCCTTAATTATAAAGTTTGAGGGTTAATATTAATAAGTCTAATTACTTAGGGGTTAAAAGAGGTAACCTTAAGTTAATTAGTGGACTACTATTTCCATCTTTTATACCTAATTATAGATTAATTAGGGTAAAATAAAGAGGGTTTGAATAAGAAAAAGAAAACAACAGAAAGAGAGGGAGAAACGAACGAGTAGAGAGAGAGAGAAACGAAGAGGATAACAAGGATTTTGAGAAGATAGCTTGGTGATTCAATTCTTCGGTGGAGGTAGGTTATGGTTTTCTTTTACGATATTCGTAGTGAACCCTCAATAGTAAATGATATGTGTTGATAGTATTTTAAACCCTGCTATGTGTTTAATTGTATGCTTGCATGATTGTGATTATGAAATTGTGATAAACTAAGCATGATGAAGTTATTGAATCCAAATCTTGAAAGAAAACCCTAATTCACTTGTTATTGATGATGCCTTAGTGTATAAGAAGGCTTGATAAATTATATAATGAAATTGATGATGCCTTTGTGTAAGAGAAGGCTTGATGAATTAGGGGATCGGGTGCCACGTTCCGGTACCAGGATAGAAATAGAGGATCGGGTGCCACGTTCCGGTACCTGGATAGAATGAGGATTGGAGTGTCACGTTTCGACACCAGGATAGTATATGCATCAGGTGCCACGTTCCGGTACCAGGATAGAATGAGGATCGGAGTGTCACGTTCCGACACCAGGATAGAATATGGATCGGGTGCCACGTTCCGGTACCAGGATAGAATGAGGATCGGAGTGTCACGTTTCGACACCAGGATAGCATATGAGGAGCGGAGTGTCACGTACCGACACAAGAGGAAGAAAGATAATGAATCTTGAAAGATGTAAATATACTCAATCTAATGAACCCATATTTTCCCAAATGAGTATGATATTGAGGCTTGAGTCCTCATGTGTGAACTTAACGGTAAATGTTAATGATATAGTACTCCTTGTTGCTACATGTTAAGCATCATAGTTGATTTTATGATACTACTTGATATATATTATCTTCTATTTTGAGTTGGCCGATGATATCTACTCAGTACTTGTGGTTGTACTGACCCCCCTACTTTTATGTTTTCTCTTTGTTATTTGTGGAGTGCAGCAAACGTGCCATCGTCTTCAACTCAACAGTAGATCTAGCCAGTCTTCACTACCTTCGGAAATTCAGGGTGAGCTAATGCGTCTAGCTTGGACTGGATCTTCTCCTTCAAGTCTTGATTCCTTGAACTTCCGGCATGGACTAGCTTTTTAGTTATTTTTGTTCTTAGACATTTTGGTTTAGTAATTTGAGGATAGATGTTCTTGTGATGATGACTTCCAGATTTTGGGGATAATAATATTTTTGAGTTGTTTTTATTAATGAGTTTAAGTCTTCCGCATTACTTTTGTTGATATTGTATTAAAATGTTAAGGTTTAGATTGGTTGGTTCGCTCACATAGGAGGGTAAATGTGAGTGCTAGTCGCTGCCCCGTTTTGGGTCGTGACATATCCCTAATAACAATCAAGAAACAATATCACCTTTTTCTTGCAAGCATATCTAATTTCTAATACATTAAGGGCATAGGAAAATGGTCCTTCTCAGTCCATGCATTCAACTTCCCGTAATCCATACAAACTCTCCATCCAGTCACCGTTCGCATTGTACCAAGCTCATTGTTCTCATTAGGACCACCGTCATTCCCCCTTTTTTGGGCACACACTAAACAGGGCATAACCAACTACTATCTGCGATACGATATATGACTTCGGCTTCCAACTACTTAATAATATCCTTTTTCACTACCTCTTGAATAGGTGTATTGAATCATTTTTTATGCTCAATAGTTTGATTATGTTCGGGCATGAGTTGGATTTTATGTGAATAAAAACCAAGTTGAATCCCAATGATGTCCGCAATAGTTCAACCAATGGCTTGTTTGAACCTCTTTAACACCTCTACCAAACATTCCACTTGCTCCACATTCAAATCTGATGCAATTATTACCGGCAGTGTGTCATCTTTACCCAAGAATATATACCTCGGATTAGGTAGTAGAGCCTTAAGATCTAATTTTGGGGCCTCCTCAATAGATGATTTCATGTCTGGAGACTCGTGATGAGTCATATATAACTACAATTGCTATGGTTTGAACCCAACTTCACCTCGAAAAAGTGCTACAACCAATGACCCATACAACTCAATACTATCACTCTCAAAATTCATGATCACTGCCACTAGTGCCTCAACACCAAGGCGCTCTTCGATTTGTACCTCAGACGTACTCTAAACCCTGTAAAATATAGTAGATACCGTTTGGATCTCATCACTCTGCTTCATGGAGATAAAAATGTTTAAAGTTGCTTCTTCATCGTTTAACTAAAATTTTATCTACCCTTTTTCCATGTCAACAAAGGCGCGACCATTAGCAAGGAATGGCCTCCCAAGAATAATAGGCACCTCATAATCCACCTCACAGTCAAGAATCACAAAATCGACAGGGAAAATAAATGACTCCACCTTCAGCAGGACATCATGGAGTATCCCAATAGGCCTCTTCACTATTCAATCAACCATCACTAACCGCATCGTAGTGGGCTTTGGGTCACCAAAACCCAACTTCTTGTAAATTGAGAGGGGCATGAGATTTATGCTTACCCCAAGATCACATAGTTCTTTAGCAAAGTGTAACGACACGATGGTACATGAAAAAGTTAAAGCTCTCGAATCTTATTTCTTTTGCACAAGGGACCTTGTAGAAATAGCACCACAATGATTGCATCAATTATTATCCTCAATACTTACCGATATCTTCTTAGTAATGATATATTTCCAAAACTTTGTATAAAAGGGCATTTGTTCGAGAGATTCTATGAAAGGACATTGATGGAATGCTATTTCAACATTGTAATAAAACATCAGTATTCACCATCCTCAGTCTTTTTCACCAATTTTTGTGGTAATGGTGGTGGTGGTCTAGGAACGGAGGATACCTTTTGGTGTATCTCAGCTTCTTTCCCCCATTCATTTCCAACCTAACCACTATCTTCCCCTACTTCATCATCTCTTCTCACATCATCCTATACATCAGACGGCATAAGTGGATCATTGGTTTTCTTACTTCCTCGAGTAGTTACGGACATGCAATGTCCATCAATTTTGGGATTTGGGACAGTATTGCTAAAAAGAGTACCCGATTGTCGTGGGTTTACAGTAGAAGAGAATTTAAACATTTACAATTCAAGATTTTTGATCGAGATTATATGTGCATCCACATTTTTCATAATATAGCGAAATCACCCCTCAAATCTTTGGTGTGCTCATCACTAGCATCAAACCTCCTTCTCATCTTTTCCAACATGTCCTCAACTCGGGTCATACTACCTTCACCATACCAAGGAGAAACTTCATGATTTTGAGGTGGAACAAAGGTCCCACTCTCATGTTTTTGGTTACCATAATCACCCCAGTTAAAGATGTTGTTGTGGTTATAGTTTCAATAGCAAACATAATGACCCTCTCGGTTTTATTTCTAATAGTTCCGACCTTTATTTCCTTATCCTTGGTGCAAATTCTCCGGATTGGTGTGTTGGGTGTTCAGTCGAAAACCTCACGTTTGCTCATTCACTACATAAGAGTCTTCCTCATAGTAAAATTCATCTACTAGAGGTGTTGGTTTATTCAAATAATTCCCCTCATTCACTTTATCGGAACTCCCATTGACATGTTTCAATACCAACTCAAGCTTAGTCCTCATTTGAGCCATGTCTTCACGAATCTCATCTGCGGTCGGGTTGTGTGTAGCTTTCACTGGAAAGGTGATTCTCTTGGTGTCCGACTTCCTAGTGCTCAAAACCTTATTGTTTCGGGAAATTTTCTCCAACTTTTACGCGATCTCTGCATATGTTCGCTCACCATAAGAACCATCCGCAAAAGTATCAAGTACTGCCTTATTATTATCATCTTTCCCTCGATAGAAGTATTCTTTCAAAGGTTCATCATCAATGCGGTTTTTGGGATACTTCTGACAAATGAGGTGAAATCATCGCAAGAGCTACTTACCGAAACCCTAGATAATGCCACAAAGTTGTTCACTCTATGTTTGTGGTTGAGGTTTTAGACACCCAGTAATACCGTGTTAAGATCACATCCCTAAACTTCTCTCAAGTGTAGATCGAATTGTAGGGCAACTCAATAAATCAAATTGAGGCATCTCCCATTAGTGAGAGAGGGAATACCCTTAATACGATGACATCCATATAATAGTATGGCCTCCCTACACAACTCTTACACACCGACCTCAGTTTGGCGATGTGTGCATGTGGATATTCAGATCGTAGCCCTGAAAACAAACTTCTAGTCGTGAGCATCTTCATCAAGATACTAGTTACCACGAATGAATGACCTTGTGGAAGAGGAAATGGGACAAAAGGCCCATCCATATCGGTGATTTTAACATTGCCCCTATAATACTCTTAAGGGAGTAGAGTGGGAAGTTGCCTCCTCAAAGAACCATCACCAGGGTTCTCCACAATCACTTGGTTGTGAGCATCACTCGGTGGAGGAAGTTGACGGTTGATCTCATCACCAAGATTAGCAAGATTGTGGGATCGGTCATTCTACGGAGTGTACGTTTCAGTTATGGATCAAATGAAAGTATTGGTTCTCCTGGACTCCATGTACTAAGCATACACTAGATCTAGACATGAAAGATACAAAAACAAAGAAAAAAAGTAAAATTAGGAAAGTGTTGGATAATCTTCAGTAATAGCTCTTAAAGTTAGTCTAAAAGTCACTTTCCCCTGTAGCGGCACAAAAATTTGATACACTCACATTATACTATCCTAAATAAGTATAAGATATCGTATCAAGTAGAGAACCCAATTATTAGGTTGGGGTCGATCCCACGAGGAAAATGATTTAGAATCAATTTAGTCAAGTCCTTTCCGAAAACTAGTAATTAAAAGGGAGGTTTTAGTTGAAAATAAAGTATTGCAATATTGTGAAATCTAACAAGTAGAAAGAGTAAATTGTTAATGTTTATCAAGTAGTGAGAAAAACTACAGTGTAAGTGTTCCCCATAGGTTCATAACGACATAATCCAAGCCTATAATAATTCTTCATAAGGTTTTGCATGCAATCTAATAAGTTATGTATCTCTAAATCCTTGGTCCAACATTTAGAGAAATTCACCCCGTACCTTGATCTAGCTATGTATGTTTAAATTACTAACCCTTACCTTTTACTTCATATTAAGCATCAGATCCATTGTTTGGATTAGTTATCACCTAGCACCAACCGAAACTAGCCTATTAGATAGTATCCACTAGATCTATTTCGATTATTCCTTTCCTATTAACTATACCCTTGGTCCGAAAAATAGCAATAAGGCGAGTTCTAACACTTGCAGTCGTTAAAAATAATTCTATACGAAAGAATTATTGATGCATGCAATAACCTAGTTGAGAATTGTTAATTAGTTAGGCTTATTTTGATAATCTCCCATGGTTCCCACAACCCTAATTGTGGATTTAGTTACCCATGCTTAGAAGAACATAATTCATATGTGTTGAATAATAAATCACGAACTTAGTTTCACAAGATTGAAGAAAATCCAAAAATTCTACTTGAAATAACAAAAACTCACTCGAAAGTCGAAACCTGAAACTGGAATTAATTGCCAAGTTGCAAAGTCAACTCTCCAAAAACTAAAGTATGAAAAATAACAAAGAATCCAACAAAAAAATGAGGTTATTTACCCTATTTATTGAGAAATATTCCTAATATAAAAGTTAAGCTACTGAGAAAAGTTTATCCAGAAAATGCGGCTTCAATCAACAATCCCACAGACGGTCCGTCGATGGAACGATGGACCGTCGACTGCCTCCGTCTGTCAACACTTAGATTTTTCTTCAGCCTTCATTTTGGCATCTTCTCTGATCTAATCGACGGACCAACAACACGGTCCGTCGATTCACTTACGGGGCGTCGATGCTTCTCGTCTCTCCATACCTAGCTTTTCTTCAACACCAGGTGTTGGGACATATCTCTGATGTGATTGACGATATACCAAGACGGTTCGTCAATCACTCGATGGATCATCTTTTTCTTTGTAGCCCCACATTTTGTCTGAATTCCCCGAGTTTCTTACAGATGCTAGGTCCTCTAGTCGACGATCACCACCTGCCTTGCGTCGATGGGACGACGGGCCATCGATGACTTCATGGGTCAATTTTTCACTGATTTTTTGCACAACCTTATGCATTTCCATTTTAGACAACTTTCCTGCAAAACAGAGATAAAACATATGAAAATTACTACAAAAACGCCCTAGACACATACTAATCTTAAGGAAAAAGCATTGAAAAGACCGTGAAATCAAGGTACATCAAACATAAAGGATCAAGTTGACCGGATAAATAGTCTAATATTTAGACGAAGATACAGCTTAAAGAAGAGGTGTAAAAAGAAACTGGATCTATCTCATTTAGAGAGTGTAGAATTTTCTTTGATGAAGACTAAGATTGAGACATGATTTTTTGAGATATGAGACTGAAATGGTAGAGAGAGAGAGGGATAGAAAGGGGTTTTGTACTAGACTTATAGAGAGATTTTTAAATGTAAGGAGATAGAGTGAAGAAAGGGCACTACAAATTTTTTTTGAAAAGATGTGTTAGGTCCTTGACTATACGCGTAGCTTTGATTAATTGCAATGGGACTACTGTCAGAGTAACTGATAATTTATACGTGGCAATATGGACGGTTCTTATTATACAATGTAAAACAAATATAAAGAGTGCTAACTTTGGGAGAGACCAGGTCCTTAATTGCAAATGAAATACAATTCCTGAATATTTCTAGTCGTGCCTGCTCCAGTGCTTTCCATGGGTGTATATACCTTCATTCAGTCAGTTTTTTTGTATACATGCATTTTAGATCGTAGACAAAACATGAATTAGAGGCTTTTTGCTGAAATTGGGTTAGTGCATGTTCTTCATCCCTAACTTCAGCCTACTGCTCTCAAATTGATCCTTGTTGAGAGCTTTGGTAAATATGTGTGCAATCTGATATTCGGTCCTACAGTATTTCATGATGATTCTCCCTTTCTAAACATTATCTCGCAAAATTTGATCGCTAACATCAATGTTCTTAGTTTTTCTGTGCTGGACAGGATTCATTCCCATGTTGATTACAATAGTATAATCACACATGAGAGGGATGGTGTTGATGTGGACAACAAAGTCCTCCAGCTATTGCCCTATTCGGAGTATTTTGTCACAACAAGAAGCAAAAACTACATACTCAGCGTCAGCTATTGACAGAGCCACTGAGTTTTGCTTTTTGTTCCCTAAGAGATGATTGATGATCACAGGAAATTTGTCATTCTAGAACTGCTATATCTTTCCACTAGATATCCTGCAAAATTATCATATGCATATCCCATTAGTTTAAAAGAATTACATGCATGATAAAACAGGACCAGGTCCCTTTATTCTTCAGATACCCAACATCCTTTTACCTACCTTTAGATGAGATTCCCGCATTCTTGGAACCGTCCTCACATTCTCATGTTAAATAAAATGTTCGTCCTACTTGTTGTTAAATACAATTGGTATCAAATAATTCCTTTGTACAAGGTTTTATTCACTAAAGGATCAGCCTTATCTGCTCCCATTTTTTAGTTTGTACCCATGGGGGTATCAATAGACATAGAGTTAACCATCTTAACTTATTTAGAAACTCCTTTGTATAATTCCCTTGATAAATTTATGGGCCACTAGAGGTTTTCTTGATATGCATACCCAATAAGAAGCTCAACTCTCCCATTATGGTCATCTCAAATTCATTCCCATAAGGGTGGAAAATTCTCCATACAAATGCTCAAAGGTAGATCCAAAGATGATATCATCCACACACACTTGAATGATGAGAAATTATTGATCTCTTTTCATAAGAAACAATGTGTTGTAGATTATATCACGACTCTAATTCTGGAATCCAAATTGCAATCGTCGTCGTTGACCTCTCATAGGTCGCAGACAAGACTCTTCTTGCATTCATCACATTAATGTAGTTAAATTTGTGGAAAATTTAAAACTTTTTAAACGTATTTAAGTAAACATAGACTTCATATAATTATTAACTAATTACATGATACACTAAGCTCAAAGTAATGAAACAACAATCTATTATAAAGAATCAATTGAAAGGGAGAATCAATATATCATAAAGAAGTTTGCCAAACACTGTCATATTACAAAAGCTTCCAAAAAAATTATCTGAATGAAACTCTAGGGATAACATCCACTATCTATGTCGACTAATAGTCTAGACTAAAATAGTAGAATCCTAAAAATCAAGAGGACCTACCAAATGGTCTGGAGAACACTAATGTCAAAACCGCTGCAATGAGTCTTCAATCTGCTCTCAGATTTGCACCTATAAAAACAGTAAATTGTATAGGGTTAGTATACCACTTGTACTAAGTATGGATTTATGCATATAAGGCTATGCATGATCAAGGAATACTCTTCCTAAACAAACATGCTACTTTTGGAAAGTGTAGTCACTAGACTTTCCTAAATCGTTAGTTTTTAATTGTGGTATGAATATGATGTATCTTAATGCATTAAAAGCACACAACTCATTTTCTATGTGAATACAAGACATTTAAATCATCACCATAATTTTAAAACCATTCGGGCGACGAATTGAAATTTTGCTACGCTTGAACCCCAGAGCTCTTTATTTGGAACTTAGTTTATTTTTTAGTCTTTTTCTTCTTCTTATTGTGTAGTTCAAAAATTCCTTTGGTCTTATGTTTTACATACAAGTGCAATGATTCATTTTATTCCAAACCCACAATGGATCAAGTAAGTAACCCAAGGACTGAGGAATGATTTTACTATTCTTACAATGAGTCATTCATTACATTATATATTTATTAACACTTCATAAGCTAGTCTCTATTGACTATGCCAATTAATTCATCATTTTCATATTAGGGGAGTTATGAATGTTTGATTTTCTACTATGTTTATACTCCCTTTTATAGGAATCATATAAGAAATCATTATAGGCCAATTTTATTTGGCTTTGCCTATTATTTGCTGAAACTTCATTGGTAATCATATTGGCAATTAACATTCTTAAGATCTTTCTTTCATAGTTCAATTTTAACATACGTTCCAGCATCTTTCCATCTTGCTTTGTTAAAGACATCTTTAGAAGTGAGATCATGCAAGCTAACATAAAATCTAGTGTCATCCCCACACCGAAAAGAGGTGATTCACCAATTAAAATGAATTTAGATCATGTGACCTACTCTTGAAATCCAGTATCTGCCCCACACCGAAATTGGGTGATTCCCAGAAACGCGAATCCATATCAAGTGTTTACTACACACCGAAAAGGAGTTACTCCCGGCTATAGTGAACCAATAACATCTTTTTGAGCATTAACCAACATAGATCATGGGAGCTAAATATGAAATCCATTGTCTACCCCACACAGAAAAAAGGTGATCTCACTAGCCAAGGTGAGATCAAAACATACCTAGCTATTTTAGGTGGAACCACAAGCTAAATCCTATGTTTGCTAGACATAGTTCGAAGACTAGGGACGTAAGGAGACTACTTATCCACCTAGGTTGTATACTTATCTCATGAGACTAACACGTGCAAAAACATGCTCATAACTAGTCTATCGATGCTTTGCTCACTTTCATTATCTTCTTATCTTTTAGAGTTGACTCAAACATTACGGAAGCTTGCTTCTAGATTAAGATTTACTTACTTTATTTATCATTTTTCATCCTTTTATTTACATTTATGAAATGTGAATTGTCCTTACATAACATATTTGGTGTTAATGAGACTTGTCTCACAAGTTCTAACACCTTCATTCGTGAGTTTTTTTCACATAATAGCTAAGGTGTAACTGAGGCTTGTCTCACTTCTTTTAACATATCCTTCTGGTAACTTTCTTAATTAGACATATTTATTTATGTTATTAGTCATGTTACTTTCTTACATTCGTTTAGTAGCTTTCTATCATCGTTTATGGACGATGAGCATTTCATTCAATGAATTACATAAGTTCATACTTCATTCTTTTTGGTCATGTTGAGACTTGATCCAATGAATGGCATGACCATGGATATGGATTCATTGAATTACTTTAGGAATTCTGAAGGTGTCATTTCATTATTTTGGCTACATACGATTGGCATATTATTAATATTGGCATAAACAATTAGGTAAAGATTACATAACCATCTTTGTTGGCATAAGCCAATTTTTATATTCATTCATGCTTAATTTGGTATATAATAACCATTCGCCAACCTTTTAATTATTTAGGATAATTAGCCAATTCCATTCATCACTCTTAAACAATGTATTGTTAGACATTTTATTGGTATAAGGCAAGCAATTCATTCAAGTATAATTTCATGGAGATCTTTTAAGACAACGTTATATTATAACCTTAGTATAACGTTATTAGAGAATTTGGACAGCATCATGCTAACACTTTAATGAACATAAATTCTTCATAAATCACATTAACAGTAACCATTAGGACGTAACACGCCAACACTTATCATTTTCGGACATAGTGTTACATAGCATCATTTCTTTAATACACGTAAGGAAAACTTAACATCATATGATTACAATTTCATAAATTCATTCGACATTCATTATTCAAGAACCCTACACATTAATATAATCCAGAACCACATACTAAAAACATGATCTAGAATAATCTATACAACATAAAAATCGTAACAAGGATACTAGGGAAAGGGAAGTTCAACGAGAACCTTGGGAAACAACCCTAGTTTCGAGATTTCATGGATTCAAGATGATGGGAACTACTCTTGGAGAAATAATTCAAGGAGATAAACCCATACCTTATGTATAACATAATATAATAATACCACCTTGAATCAAACCTTGAAAAAGACCTTGAATTCACCTCGGAACGTCGATGAACTTCATGAAATTTTTCCTTAGAATTTTGTTTTGACCCTTTATATTAATTAAGTAAATGTATAATTTAATTAATTAAGGGACCTAGGTTAATAATTAAAGTACCCCTAAGTTATCGGAACTATAACTAACCCTTTTGGACCATGCTAGCTTAAGTACTATGGTGTTTCTTGAGTTATACTAGGTTAGTGTAGAAATTTCGGTTTGACCCATTCAATTTAATTGATTAAATGTCTAATTTAATTAATTAAGTGACCTAGGGTAATAAGTAAGTACCCTTAAGTCGTTATAACCATAATTAACTCTTTGGACCATCCTATGTTATGTAGTAGGTTTTCATTTTCTTGTCTTATATGAAATCGGGAAGTTGCTTTGTGATTTCGGTTTTGCCCTTTTAAATTAATTTATTAATCTGCTAAATTAATTTTTAAAGTAACCTAGGATAATTAATAAAGTATCCCTAAGTTGTTAGGACCGTAACCAACCCTTTGGACAATCATACGTTAGGTTCTAGGTTGTCTCTTTAACTAGTTACTAGGTTAGTGTCACCATATTAAGTCTTAGGTTGTCGGGTGTGCTAGGTAATTTATTTTTGTTTGTCCTAGGTTAGTTAGTTTTTTAGGGAATTAGGATAGAGTCTAAAATTAGTTATAGATTGATACCCCACATGTGTGAACCCATGTGCACGCCTGCCCCCTAACTACCCTATCCAAATTTGATTAGGGTGGTCCCTTCTTGTCCGTTTCTCCACATGCTTTGCCCATGTGCTTGAACATGGGTTGGTTTTACATTACTAACTAACTATTATTGGTGTCGTATTTGTAATATTTACCTATTATCCTACGGGTCGTCAGTATATCCTTGAGCACTACTTAATTTACATGATCACTTTACATGGTCATGGGTATGGTACTAGGCTTGACACATGGATGCATAGTACTTAATATAATTTGCTAAGGAATTGTTTTTATCTTAGTGTCACGTCCCTCCACATGCCAATTAAATTTTGCGTCCGGATGGAAGCGGAAGGGTCTAGACTTGTGGAGAGGTTTGCGGAGAACTGTAGAAGCTTCTAGACTAATATAGAAGACTATATAATTCCTTAGAATTCTCTAGAATAACTTAGATATTTTCTTGGAAAGATTTTAAAATTCAAAGAATGTGTAGAGTTTTCTAAAGAGGGACTAAAGTGTAAATAAGGAGGGACTTTAAAGTAAATAATATTTACACTTAGTTCCTTAGGAGGTAGTATAAATAGGGGGTGAAATTTATTTGCAAGTCATCCAAGATTGAAACAAGCAAAACAAGCAAAGTTGTAAGCAATTCTTCCAAGCAATACAAATGCCTTATTCAAAAGTTCTCTTTCTTATCTTTCTAACTCTTTCAAAGCATTCTATAAGCGATCTAAGTCTTAAGGGCTTACTTGAGTTTACAAGATCGTTAAAGACTCGTGAGTAAGTTGTAAAGTGACGCACGGAGTCTTAGCAAATACTCTAAGTCCATGATATTAGGGTCTTCATTGCAGTACATTTCATGGAAATCATTCTTGGATTTTATTATGCCTACTTGGACATTTATTGAAATTGGCTAACTCCCAATTTTCTATACTATTCCCAATATTCTTCAATATTGGGCATTGGGACGTATATGTACCCTCAATATGCATTCTTAAAGACCTACCGGGCTCTTCATTAGACATGTGACTTTTCGGAATGTTACATTATCCCTCACCTTAGGAACATTCGTCCCCAAATGACACTACACATAATTTAAAAACAATGACGTAATTTTTTAAACACTCTAACACACTTATGCTTTACTTATTTGTGAATATATGATTCATATTTATTTTGATGAGGCATATCATACACGCTTAACTGAAGCCTCATATTTGAGATTGAGGAATTTCCTTCTCAATCACACTTAATGCACATCACATTTAATGCAACACAAAAATGATATCTACGCTATACAAAAACAGCAACGTGAAATGCAAATATGTATTCACTTTAACCCACATAGTGAAATTAATAAACATACGTTTATGGACGTACAACACCAAATAGAATAATATACTAAAACATAGAGTTTTCTTAAACAAAACCAGACTTAGGAGAGTATATCTAACCTCAACACATGAGCAAATAAGGGTAAGGGGATCTAATATCGGCCTCGGCCTCCCATTTTGCTCCCTCAACAAGGTGGTTCCTCCATAACACCTTTATGGTGGAAACCTTCTTTCTCCTCAACCGTTTCACTTGCCAATCTAAAATTTCATTGGAAACCTCTTCGTAAGAAAGGTTCTCATCGGCTCCTAACCCCTTAGATAAAATCTTCTTGGCTTTAAGATTAAAAACTACTTTTCTTATTGGTTTTGAACCACGCCCTTCCCACTTCAACTTTAACTCATTTGGCAACTGAAACCTTACTACCCTATTTCAATGGTGTATGGCAGTATAGCATTTATGAAGCCAATCCATAACAAAAATTATATCAAAATCAAGCATGTCTAATTCTATTAGATCAGCATGAGTAACTTTATTGAGAACAATTATTGGGCAATATTTATATACTCTTCCTTCCCCAACACTGTCTCCTATGGGAGTACTAACTAGAAATGGTTCATGTAAGATCCCAAGAAGCTATTCCAATTTCCTAGCTTCTAAAGGAGTAACAAAGACAAGGTGGATCCTTGATTTAACAATGCATACATAGGAAAAGAAAAGACAAGTAAGTTACCAGTGGCAACGTCAACTTACTTCCCCTGCTTCTCTACCTTTCAAAGCATAGAACCTTAATCTGGAACCTTAGACAAACTCGTCCATCTCAACACTTTTGTACCATATTTGATCCACATCCTTATGTTGGTATGCAGCTAACTCAGCCTTCTCCTTTTCATTAACACTTATGGCACAAAGAATTTTGTAGACCTCGTCCACAAACTCATGGTGATCCTCATTGGTTTTGGACCCAAAGTAGACTGGAGGATTCATCCATGTGAAATCTCTCAGTCTACTAACCATGGTGATAGAATGTGTGTTCTCCCTGGGAGCACTCTATCTAGTGGCCTGGGCTGTGATAGCCTGTGCCTGAGCAGTGATGGCTTGAGCCATCTGAACTAGTGCTTCTCTCACTTGGCAATCCGTCAACGCAGTTGGGTTGACAAACACCTGTACTCCAGCAGTTGAGTCTTGAGGAGTAGCTTGGTATCCCCCAGCACCTGCTTATCCAACTCTCCTGCCTGCGTTTCTTCTTGTTTTCATCTTTCTACACGCACAAACAAGAAGGAAGTTTGATGCTAAAATTAGAAAAATGTCAAATATCTACACGACATCATAAAGTGTAGAAGAAGGGATGATTCCTAACATCACTTAGTCTCTAAGTCAAGATTGTGGCGAGATTCACAATCATAAGTTAGAAACTACATGACGTGGTTGTTTTGATCATTAGTTCCTAGGTAGTTTAACCTCATGCACTAATACCAAGTTTGTCACGACCCAAATTTTGGTATCCAAATTGCAACCGGCATCGTTGACCTCTAAGAGGTCGCAGACAAGCTTCTTCTTACATTCATCTAGTTAAATATGCGGAAAATTTAGAACTTTATAAACATATGAAGTATACATTGACATCATATAATTCTTAACTAGTTACATAATATACTAAGCTCAAAGTAAAGAAACAACCATCTATCATAAAGAATCAATTCAAAAGGAGAATCAATATATCATAAATAAGTTTGACAAACACGACCTTATTACAAAATCTTCAAAAAGAAAGTATCTTAAAGAAACACTAGGGACAACATTCACTAGCTATGCCTACTACTATGCGTGACTAAAACTATATCATCCTAAAAATCAAGAGGACCTACCAAATGATCTGGAGAAAGCTGATGTCCAAACCGCTACAATAAGTCTTCAATCTGCTCTCTGATCTGCACCTTTAAAAGTAGTAAATTGTATAGGGTTAGTACACAACTTGTACTAAGTATGGGTGTATTCACACATACACGTAAGGCTATGCATGATCAAAGAAAGCTCTTTCTAAACAAACATGTCATTTCTGGAAAGTGTAGTCACTAGACTTTACAAAATCGTTAGTTGTGAATTATGGTATGAATATGATGTATTTTAATACATTCTAAGAAAATAGATAATTTTCTATGTGATTACAAGACATTGATATCAGCAACATAATTTTAGAACAACTCGGGTGAAGATTTGAAATTGTGATATGCTTGAACCCGAGAGCTCTTTCTTAGGGGCTTCGTTTATTTTTCAGTCTTTTTCTTATTCTTATTGTGTAGTTTAATAATTCCTTTGGTCCTATGTTTAGTTTATTTTTCATTCTTTTTCTTCTTCTTATTGTGTAGTTCAATAATTCCATTATTTGCTGATACTTCATTGGTAATCATATTGGCAATTGACATTCTTAAGCTCTTACTTTCATAGCTCACTTTGAACATACGTTTCATCATCTTTATTTCTTGCTTCCTTGGAGACATCTTTAGAAGTATGATCATGAGAGATAACATGAAATCCAGTTTCTTCCTCAAACTTAAAAGAGGTGATTCACCGATTCAAATGAATCTAGATTTTATGAGCTACTCATGATATCCACTGTCTGCCCCACACAAAAAAAAGGTGATTCCTGGCTAAGGTGAATATGTATCAAGTGTTTACTCCACACCAGAAAGGAGTGGGTCACAACTACTGTGAACTAATAACATCTATTTTAGCATTAACTTACATAGATCATGTGAGCAAAACATGAAATCTAGTGTCTACCCCACACCGAAAAGAGGTGATCTCATTGTCCAAGGTGAGATCAAAACACACCTAGCTCTCTTAGGTGGACACCACAGGCTAGGTTGGCTAGTCATAGTTAGATGACTAGAGACATAAGGAGACTATGTATTCACCTAGGTGGTATCCGCATCTCATGAGATTTACACATGCAATTATATGCTCATAGTTGTATTGCTCACTTTCATTATCTTCTTATCTTTTAGAGTTGACTTAAGCATTATGAAAGTTTGCTTCTAGATTGAGATTTACTTACTCTATTGATGACTTGTCTTACTTTACTTTACATTGATGAAATGTGAATTTTCCTGACATAACATCTTTGGTGTTAATGAGACTTGTCTCACACGTTCTAACACCTTCATTTGTGAGTATTTTTAACATAGTAGCTCAGGTCTAAAGTTGTCTTGTCTCACTAATTTTAACACCTCATTCGGGTCACTTTCTTAACTTAGACATCTTTAGTTCTGTTATTACTCATTTTACTTGCTTACTTTCATTTAGTAGCTTCATATCATCGTTTATGGATGATGAGCATTTCATTCAATGAATTAGATAAGATCATAGTTCATTCTTTTAGAGCATGTTGGGACTTGTCCCAGTGAATGGCATTCTCTTGGATATGGATTCAATAATTACTTTAGGACTTCAGCATTTTTCATTTGATTATTTTGGCAACACACGATTGGCATATGATTACTTGCAGAAAAAATTAGGTAAATATTACAAAACCATCTTTGCTGGAATAAGCAAATTTTCATATTAATTCATGCTTAATTTGGTATTTATTTTCTATTAGCCAATCTTTTAATTATTTAGGACAATATTATACCCAATTCAATTCATCACTTATAGACAATGTATTGTTAGCCATTTTATTGGCATAAGGAAAGCAATACATTCAAGTATAATTTCATGGAGATCTTTTAAGCTAAACTTAGATTATAACCTTAGCATAACGTTATTACTCAATCTGGACAGCGTCATGTAAACACTTTAATGAACATAAAATCTTCATAAATCACATTAACAATAACCATTAGGACGTAACACATCAAGATTTAACATTTTTGGAGATAGTGTAACATAGCATTATTCTGTAAGGAACACTTAACATCATATGATTACAATTTCATAAGTTCATTCGACATTCATAACTCAAGAACTCTACACATTAAATTCAACCATCAGCAGATACCAACAACATTATCAAGAATAATATATACAACATAAAAACCGTAACAAGAATTCTAGGGAAAGGGAAGTTCGACGAGAACCTTGGGAAACAACCTTAGTTTAGAGATTTCATGAATTCAAGATGATGGAAAGTACTCTTAGATAAATAATTCAAGCTTATAAACCCAAAACTTATGTATAACTTAATTTACGAAGACCATATTGAACGAAATCTTGAAGAACCCCTTCAATTAACCTAAGAACGTCCATGAACTTTGTGCATTTTTCCTTACTGTTTTAGGGTCGACATTTCTCAATGTTTGATCGTGAGTTTATAGGTTTAGGAACTTATCTTGACTCATTCAACTATGTCTTTATACGTTAATTAAATTTATATATTAATTAATTACTAAAAAGCCCTTCCTAGTTTGACTAGAACTCGGAAAACACAACACTTAGTGAAATATGAAATTCTTCATACGAATTTTGTTTTTACCCTTTAAATTAATAAATGAAATCACTAATTTAATTAATTACAGGAACTAGGGTAATTAATAATGTACCCCTAAGTCATTATCACCATAACTAACCCTCTTGGACCATCCTAGGTTAAGTACTAGGATGTTTCTTGAGTTATACTAGGTTATGTAAGAATTTCGGTTTGACCATTTTAAATTAATGAATTAACATGCTAAATTAATTAATTAAGTAAACTAGGTTAATTACTAAAGTTTACCTGAGTTGTTAGGATCATAACCAACACTTTGGACAATCCTAGGTTAGGTAGTAGCTTGTCTCTTTAACTAGTTACTAGGTTAGTGTAACCCAATTAAGTCTTAGGTTGTCTGGTGTACTAGGTAATTTATTTTTGTTTCTCCTAGGTTAATTAGTTAGTTAGGTAAGTAGATTAGATTCTATAATTAGTTAGAGAGCTAGGCCCCCCATGGGTGAACCCATGTGCACGCTTACTCCCTAACTATCCTAACCAAATTCGGTTAGGGTGGTCCCCTCTTGGAATTTTCTCCCACATGCTTTGCCCAAGTTCTTGAAAATTGGTTGGTTATACTTTCCTAACTAACTATTCTTGATTTCCTATTTGGAATATTTACTTATTGTCCCAAGGACCCTCATTATGTTCTTAACTACTGCTTAATTTAGATGATCACTTTAAATGGTCATGTGTTATGGTACTAGGCTTGACACTTGGATGCCTAGTACCTAATATAATTTGTTGAGGACTTGTTTTTAGCTTAGTGTCTTAATTGCAGGTACATTTCTTAAACAACAATCTTGGTTTATATTATACCTACTTGGACATTTATAGAAATTGGCTAACTCCCTTAGCCAATTTTCTACAATATGCCCAATATTCTTCAATGTAGGCATTGGGACGTCTATGTACCCCCAATATGCATTCTTAAAGACATATCGGGCTCTTCATTAGACATGTGATTTTTCGTAATGTTAACGATGTTGCCCTACTAGAATCCATTATTTAGTAGAAATTTGGAAAGCCTTTCATACCAAGCTTTGGGAGTCTGCTTTAGTCCATACAAAGCCTAGTTTTTTTGGAGACATGATTTGACAAATTTGCATCATCAAAACCAGATGGTTTTTTTTGACATATGCTTCTTCTTTCATATCTCCACTCAAAAAGACACTTTTTACATCCATCTGGAACAACTTGAATCCCATGAAAGCTACAAATGCTCTGAGGATTCTGATAGGCCCCATTCTTCCAACAGGGGAAAAAGTCTCATCTTAGTCGATGCCTTTTTTACTATTGTACCTCTCAACAACTAGTAGTGTGGACTAGTTTCTCATGCTAGTCCCACTTTAATCCAGTCTGTTTCTGAACACCCACCTGGTCCCTATAATGCTTCTGGTAGTAGGTCTTGGGAGCAGGTAACACACATTGCTTCACTCAAATTAATGAAAGTTATCTTGCATAGAGCTTACCTAGTAAGAATCCATTAGGGCTTCTTTTACATTTTAGGCTCAATAGTAGAGATGAACGCATAGAATGCAACAAAGTCCCTTTTTTCTGACGTGGTTTATATCCCATAATTTAGTGGAGAGATGAGATTTTCAAGGGGTGAAATTAAGTATGCTTCTATCACAATCTATAGCCTAGAGGCTGTGGTTGATCCATCAATTCTTGTTCATCTTCAGAATCATCATTTGTAGAAGGAGGATGAGTTTCCTCTTGTCTTGCATTATTAGAAGGACAAGGTCCCATCGTAGGATAGTCATCCGCTTTCACCTTCTTAGATTGCCTAGGATCAACAATATTAGAGTCTAGATTTACTTCAGCTTTATTATACTCGCTTCATGGTTCAGTAATTTGAATAGCTCCAGCAAATCATCATCATCCTTCTTCCTTTCCACCACCCAATTTTGTTTATGTGTTCTAGGTATTGAAAAGTTGTGGTTGATACCATTTTCTGCACAGAAGACATCAATATTCGCATTTTTAAACTCTGTTCCTTGGTCGGACCTGATCCCACCAATAAAGCAACATAGATTGGCTTGATTCATTTTGAAGAAGAACATCATCACATCATCACTCTAAGACATTCACTCGAGAAACATAGTCCACGTGAATCTTGAGTAGTAATCCACAACAACAAAGATGTACTTCTTCGCACTTGGACTCTTGATCTTTTAAGGTCCACACAACTCCATATGTATTAACTCAAAAACATTGAAGAACTGACCTGCTTCATTTGATTTAAATGAGGATCTGGTTTATTTCCCTTTGACACATGCATCAAACACTTAAATGTCACAAAATTTAAGCTTTGGTAGACTACTGGCCAGGTCCCTAGAAAGTATTTGTTTAATAGAGAAGAGCTCACGTGACCTACTCTCCTATGCCAAAAGTAAGCACTTTCACTTTGAGCAGTTAGGCATGTCAGATGGTCTCCATGAGTTGTTTGTAGTTCTACCACGTACAAGTTTTTCCTCCTTCTAGACGTCAAAATCACCCTTTTTATGGACAAACAGGTAAAAATGCATTTGTGTGATAAAAAGTAGACTTCATTTCCATTATCATATCTGGGAAACACTAAGAAGATTTTACTTTAACCCACTTACATAGTACATATTCTCAGTTGAATCTTCATGAGATTTTCAAACTTTTCCTTCTCCAAGAATATACCCTTTTTTGCCATCGCTAACAGAGACACCTCCCCCTTGAAGTGCCTTATGTGAAAGGAAGTGTTTGGTGTTTCAAGACATATGCTTTGAGCAGAAACAGTCCATGTACCAACACTTGATACTACTTCCTTCACTCACATGCCAAAACATTATTTGTTAGACTTGGGAACTCAGTTCAATCTGAGTTCCAAATAAGTTGACAAAGGTGTAATAAGATTTTTTTTGCCTAGTTTCGCAAATTTGTCTTCTTCAAGTTTAAGGCCTTACGAACTGGATATGGTCTAGTTGCTCCTATCTTTTTCTAGATTTCTCAAACATTAAATCTAGTTGATCCTTAAGTTTCAATATTTTTAGATTCTACAACCATCACTTGTTCCTCAATAATAGACATCTGAACAACTATCACTCTCTTTCTTCATTAGGACCATCAATACTACTGTTCATATAGTCCTTTTCAGTGGTTAACTCAATAACTGAGTCAATCAGGACATTTGTTAGTTTCCTCCACCTTCGAATATAAAAAGTATTTAAGTTTTGATTAATGTCAAACAGGGTTAACTTTTCATCGTCTTCATCATTAGATTTGTCCATGATAGCAAACAACCCATAAAACACATTTGTGTCGTCTTAAGAAACCACCATGGAGGCATCATCATGGAATTTTGACTATTCTGATTCACTTGATGAGTCTCCACACACTGCAAGTTCTTTCTTGATGATATGTTCAGCTGCAGCTTTCCTTGCATTTTTATCGGGGACCAGTTCCCTTTTTTTGTATTTTTAGCCTCCAGGTTTGTAGTGCTCTTTTTTTTCATCTTTCACCATTGGATAATCTCTCATGAAGTGACCACCCTTTCCACACATGTGAAAGATGTCACTAACAGTTGCAGTTCGAGGAGGATTTCCCCCTTTCCTAAACCCTCAGTGTTTTCTCACAATTTTTTGAAATCTCTTGGAGAGATACGCCATGTAATCCTCTTCACTTAATGCTTCACCAGATGAAATTTTGAGGAATAGTGACTTGTCCTTTTTAGCCTCCTTCTTTGAGATGTCCTGATTTCAATTCATCTCATGGTTTTTCAGATTCCCAATCAGAGTGTCAATTGTTAAGACTTTCAGATCCTTAGTTAGCCTCAATAATAGCATCCACTTTACTTGCCAAATACTGAGGGAGAACTCGAAGATCTTTTCTGACCTGCTTACTTGTGCTTATAGGGTCTCCCAAACTTCGTAGTTCATTGGTTATGGATGAGAATTTTGTATGCATATCGTGAATGGTTTCTCCCTTCTTTATTATGAAATTTTCATATTGGGTGGTCAACATCTACACCTTTGATTCCTTTACTTGCTGTGTACCTTCATTAGCAGTCCTCAAGCAATCCAAGATATCATTCGCTGATTCACATGAAGAAATCCGATTGTATTCCTCACCATCGATTTCAGACACTAACTTTTTTGCTTTGTAGATTTTCTCGATCTTCTTACTATCAGATTCATTACTATTTTCAAGTATTCGACATAACTTTTCTTATATTAGCTTCCTTCACTTCAATCATTTGGATGAAGGGTCCATCCAACACTATGTCCCATAATTTGACGTCTTCATCCATGAGACAGTCATGCATCCTTGTTTTCCACGAGCTATAGAATTGTCCATTGGAATGTGGTGGTCATGTTGAAGATTGTCCCTCTTCCAGGTTCAATGGAGCAACCATTCTTCGACAAGAGTCTCTCTTTGTGTCAACCATCTAGAGAGTACTCGCTTTGACATCAATTGATAGAATGTGTGCATCCACTACCATTCAAAGGACTAGGTCAAGGACTGAACTCGAAAAATGGTGTAATGTCAACAACGATAATAACACAGCACAAGCAATATACGTGGAAACCTGCTTGCTCAAGGGATTAAAACCACGACCTATTGCACGGGATTTTCAACAGCTTCATTCTCAAGCAAAAGTGAACCCAGTTACAACCGATGTGAGAAAAATTTATTAATCTCATGAAAAAATAATCTACCTGCTTTAATAGCCTAAGCGTATGCAACACCGCCCATTAAGCCATCAACCCTATAAAACTTAGACTATTTCAAAGAGGATACAACACCACCCACTAAAACACCTAACTCTTGATGTTTTAGATTTTCCCTTCGCAGATACAAAATAGCCCACCAAATCAGTTAACTATAACTAATTTAGAATGTAACACCAAAATAACTATCTGATTCCCTTATTGATTGAGGATAAGATTTACAAGATATGTTACGAAGAATAAATCTTACGACTACTAACCTGGCAGCTCTTTCTGGTTTAAGTTTGACCTTGAGGATGAATATTTACTTTTTGATCAGCCTTTTAAAGAGTCCTTGAAACCTTTTTAAAGTTGCAAATCTAAGTCTTTGACTATTGGACATAAGGTGAATGATGATAAGTCAAAACCTGCGAGACCATCCATGGTCAAGGTCCCTTCAAATGGTCCATGGGTTTGTCGTGTCATCAGTTGGAGACTATGCACCGATAACTTGTACCTTTTGCCATCTTGGCAGTAGAGAGTTTATAATACAATGAACCAGGTCCCTTTATAAGGTCCCTAGGTTTGCTAAATCATCAAAACTACAGATAACAAGTATTTATAAGAGAAGGGTGTATAAGCTCCAAAAAATCAGTACCCTATAATGTCAAACAACTTTGGATCATCCTAGGAATAAAATGGACATGAAACAGACCAACATGACTGGTGATCTTCACCCTCAAAAGCATAATCACAATGCCAAAAATATGGTGATACTAGAACCAAAGGTGAGCAGACACAAGTTGATAAGAAAAATATAGCAGCATGAGAACAACATCAACAGCCCAAAACTAAAAATGATTTTCTGTTTTCTAACTCTTTTTTAATGTATCTGTTTTAACTATTGAATTTAAAGAAATATAACATCATAGAAGGGAAGATCGATAATTCAACAACACACCCCAAGCAAAAAGATCGTAAAACAATACAGAATAAAAAAAAGGATTACATGATTCATCATTAGATTGAACCACAATACCACTAACAAAACTATTCAACATATTGGAGCAAAAAAAACCTGTCTGCTGCCCCAACTCCTAATTCTCACAACAACAATCTCTTAGACTATGTGAGTCTTATATAATGTGTATTTATGTTGCAATAAAGACATGCAAACTGAAAAGAAGTGCTCCATCTAAAAAGAGTACCATATGCTGGAAAATCATTTATAGTCCACGTGAGATTTGCTCGCATCTTAAACAACTTTTTAGTAGAGGTATCATATGTCTCTATTTCAACATCACATAATTTAGTAGAGGTATCATATGTCTCTATTTCAACATCACATAATTTATTTAAATCTTCAATTAAAGGCTGTAAAAAGACATCAACATTAACTCGGGATCTTTTGGTCCAATATTAGCAAAGCTAAAATGAGCTATTACCTCATGCACATCCATAGTGGAATATTATATGATATTAAAATCACTTTCAATATACTATGAAACGTTCGCATTGTGACAAATTGATTAAACCAATCAGAAGCTAATCCTAGACGTACATTGCGATGATTTTTGGGAAATTCTCGATACTTACTATCAAAACATTTCCAAGCTTTATAATTTGCAGGATGTTGTAGTACTTTATCTATGTTACACTCTTCATGATGTGATCTCATTACATTAGAAACTTCTGAAGACAAATAGTCTTTGATACATTGGTTTTAAAGTATTATATCTTAGGACCATTGATGGAATTTTTTTAGCATTATTTTTCCATCTAAAAGCCCCAAAAAATTTGCATTCATTAACATACTTATGAGAAAATTCTTTCCTAAAAAGTATATAATCATTCGGACAAACATGAATCTTTTCATACTTTAAGCTAAAACCTTCAATTATCTATTTAGTATAATAGAAAGAACAATGCAATTCATATCCTTCAAGTGGTGCGTTTTTCAGGTGTCCATGAAATGAACTAAGGATTCACTTAACCATTTGAACATTCATTTTGTAAGATGGATATGCAACAAAAGAGATAATTTTCTGAACTTCTTGAATCAAGGTTGTAATTCTTCATTCATCCTTAATGAGTCGTTCAAACTTATCCATCTATGGATGAGGCTTCTTTTGACATGCTAAATTTAAAATATTTTAAAAAAAAGTTTATAGTCTTTTTGTATAATTTTAAATATCTAAAAAAAATAAAATATCAAATTAATGTAATTTAATTTATTTTTAAAATGATCAAATTATCATTTAAAAAATGTAATATAACAACAAAAAGTGAATAGAGAGCATATAATTTCAAAACATAAAGTATATATGGTATAAAGAGGGGTAGTGGGAGGTGATTGAATTTCTTGTGTTAGATATGATATCAAAACCACTCTGTTGCTTTAACTATAATCAGAATATTTATCGAAGAAATTCAAAATTTATATATATATATATATATATATATATATATATATATATATATATATATATATATATATATATATATATATATGTATGTATATATATATATATGTATGTATATATATATATATGTATGTATATATATATATATGTATGTATATATATATATGTATGTATGTATGTATCTATATATGTATGTATATATATGTATATATATATATATGTATGTATGTATGTATGTATATATATATATATATAAAAGATTCACATATTGTATACACATATTATAAAATTTTTTATATGTATAGTATAATTTTGTAAAGAAAACGAATTTGGAGAATAATATAAAATTTGCATTTTGGATCTATTTAAAAAGTGAATGATCATCAAATTAATCTCTTGGCATAGTGTACTCGGTTTAGCAAAAAAAAAAAAAGATCTACAAAGTTCAAACCTTTGACTTTAGCATCCATCTCACCTCATTCGTTCATGTTATTATCTATGAAATTTTTATATTCTCATGTATCATTGCTATTATATCATCACTCTAACAGTTGCCTTCTTTTTCTGATTATTTACTTCAGTATTGTCTAATCCGTCTGGAAACTCTCCGTGAAAAAATCTGTTATCACATAATGGAATAATACCATTAACAACAAGATGCTCATAAACTATTGTTCTACTTACCTGATGGATAAGTAGACATTTGATACAAGGACATGAAAATTTCTCTCCTACTTATTTTTTAGATAATGCATGATTTAAAGATCTTCTACTGCATCCAAGTATTGTTTACTAAGTCTAACAAAAGATATCAATCTTTTATTTCTAGAATTGTTCATGACGTTCCAGATCTGCAATTATAAGAGAATCTAGCTGAAATACATTAGTAAAAAAAAATATAATGACTCAAAAACTTATTCCAGATAAAATATCCGTCCTGTTATTAGATAGGGTGCAATATAGTAGATGGTCGTCAAAATGTGTGATGTCTTTCAATGAAGTCCTAAAGGTAATCAATGTTGTTATTTGTCGACGAAGAACATGATTTTTAGGCGCCGTTTTTAGAGCAGATAATTTGTCTGGAAGCATGATATCAAAATTCAAGTATTTGTGATTTTGTTTAGGTTCCCTTGTAAATAGAAAAGCTAATACATTTACGATACATTAACCCATAGGCATTACAAAACTTAACACATAAAGAAGAAACGATCATCATCTAACAAAGCTAGCTAACTATAATTATTGGTACTTCTAACAAATCGGAAAGGATGGGTGCAGCTAACTAGTTGCTGCTCAGAAGTTTATATAATTTAATTTTAAAAATAGAACATAGAATACTTGAGTAGAAGAAATTAAATTCTTTCATTTCCTGGAAACAAGCTTGGGATTTAACAATGAGAGTACCAGATGATCAATTAGAGTTATAAGTGAAATTCCCACCATTTGAAACATAATGCATAAGCTTCTCTGAAAAAAATATTGGCATCTACTCAACAACAAAAATAATTGGGGAATACATAGTTCATTACACTCATCTAACATGTATTGTATAGTCTTATCAATTTCCCTATATTGTTAGCTAAGCCATTAAATCATGACACTGGAGATTGTCTCTTTGTTCAGTAAGGTCGAAACTGCTTCAATGGCATGCTTTTATGGAGAGGTATGGATGTTCAGAAGATCAAACAGTGGAAAGAGAACGGGTGATCTTCAAGTATCACATGTTCTAAGAGAAAGGAACCACCTTGCTAATTTATTAACTAACAGAGTTTTTGATTGTGCAGGTAGTATTCAATACATTAGCTTCCACGAACCCCCATCAAAAGATTCTAAAACAAAAAATTCTATGAATTCGAGTGTAGGCCATAAGAGAAAGGGAAGAAGACTGAAAGTGCAGAAAATACATGGATCGACAAACCCCAATAGCTGAAACTTTCTTTTCCAAATCATTGTTTTTTCCATAGAATGTGCTCAATACGGTTACTACTACATGTACAAAATACGATGGATTGGAAAAGCAGAGAATATAAATAAATCACCTACTGAATGGGAATGGCTCTGTAAGCCAAGGGTGGCTGTTGGATTGAATATGATAGATGTTGCTCAATGGAAAAGGCTGTTATAGCGAAATAGCTGTGAAATCTAACTCACAAGAGAAATAAATTATGGGTGAGATGGGTTCATTGCTACTATATAAATACCTCAATCTGGAACACGGACCGACCACAAGCTTCCTGGATCCTAAGAATGACATATAGAAGCAAAATGTCTTTGAGGCAGCTAGCCATTCTCTAATAAATGTCTAAAAAAAAAATAAAAATGAACAACAATAGTATTAAAATGAAAATTCAAGGACAAATGCTCAAGCTACCAGAAAACAAATAAAAAGGTTTAAATTAAGCTTCTAATTAGAAAATCTCAATAACAGAGCTCATAGAGTCAAAACAAAAAAAATTGTACGGTCATGAATATAAATAACAGTTAATCTATGTAATCACTAAACTTGAAATGGTCTGTGACCATTCTGCGACGCGAAGACAACTTTTTCAATTCTAAGGAACAACTTGGCGTCCAGGTACCTAGATTTGCCCTACTTGTTCCTTTTTCGTGTTTAAAGCCAATTTGTCTACAGTTGGTTCTTTTTCTCAACTTTCCTTTAGATTCAAATACCTACCATATGTGCCCATGACCTAACTCTGAATAACTCTATAATTTGACGTGAAGATCTTATTAACTTCTCAATCATCCCAATTCAAAAACAAAAGACAAATTCTAGAGCACCATTAAATATTCGTCAATTTTTCAACATTCTAGAACGAACTTCGCTGAAATAAACATGTTTGGCGTGTGGGTGAACGAATACAACGTTATGAAAGACTCACATGATTTGTAGGGATCACCCCCAATGAAATCTACAAGCTAAACTCAATGATCTTGACAAATTTTTATTTCTCTTCTCTTTTCTCCTCCTTTCTCTTTTCTCAAAGCCCTAGCGTAAAATTTACATTTATAAGTTGACCAAAGTCTGATTTTACCCCAATTAAACTCCTAAAGATGAATGAATTAAGGTTGGTAAGGAAATGACCAAACTACCCTTAAAAATTTTGGATTAGACTTTTCTTATTCGAACAACCCAACTTTCAATGGGCTTAACTCACTCATACTTACTCTAAATTACGCAAACTTCATCTAGGAGTTATGGACGTTTGAAGTATATCAAAGCTCAACTATTTTAACATAAGAAAATTCCCAGATTTTCACTATTTCCAAAAATGACTATTTCCAATTATTAATTCCTTGTTATTCATTTAAATTTGTGAGATGTCATAATATCTCCGCATTGGTAACATTCGTCCTCATTGAGATTAATCTTACTAGGATAAGGGTGAAATATTTAACGTTGAGTTCAATCACCCATAATTTAATAGAATACAACATGCTAACTTATAAATAAATACAAGAAAGGCTTAGGACCTTAATTCAGAGCTTCTACAGTGTCGAGGAGATATGGATATCGCCTCTTCATACCCTTCGGACCTTCCTAAATAGCTTTTTCAAAAAATTGGTTCCTCCTAAGTACTTTGACTAATGCTACCTCTTTTGTTCTCAACTTGCAAACTTGGTTATCTAAATCTGAGCAGGAATCTCTTCATAAGATTAGATATACTTAATCCCGATATTTTCAATTGGTATGATCAAGGCATGATCGCCCATGCACTTTTTACACAAATAGATGTGAAACACTGGATGAACTGCGACTAACTCTTGTGGTAGCTCCAACTCTCAAGCTACATTGTCGATCCTCTTGGATATTTGGTAAGTTCCAATATACCAAGGAATAAGTTTCCCCTTCTTACCAAACCTCATAAAACCCTTCATAGGTGAATATTTTAGATATACCCAATCATCTACTTCAAGCGCTAACTCCCTTCTCCAAACATTAGTGTAGGATTTTTGACGCCTTTTTTCCATTTTAAACCTCTCTTGAATCACTTTCACCTTCTTTATAAATTGATGAATAAAATCTTATACTATCAACCCTACTTCACTAACTTACTACCATAAAATAGAAGATGCACATCTTCTCTCATAAAGAGCTTCTAAATATCCATTTGGATGCTCAAGTGGTAACTATTTTTCTAAGCAAACTCAACTAGAGGTAGGTGATCATCTCAATTACCTTTGAAATAAATAACAAATTCCCTCAACATATTCTCTAAGGTCTGAACAGTGCGCTGTGCTTGCCCATCTATCTGAGGATGAAATGCAGAACTTAAGTTCAACTTTGACCCTAAGACCTTTTGGAATGACTTCCAAAACTGTACAGTTACTTGTAAACCTCTATCTGTAATAACGGAGACTGGAAACCATTAAGTCAGTTGGAATCTATGAGCATCAGATAAAATGAGGAAAATGACTTACATTTTCCCTTCTTGGCGTAGAAAATATCATTCTTGGGGGCCATTAATACATGTAGAGTAGTTGTTAGTTTCAACTCAAAATAACTGCACACTTGAAAAATAATGGGGCATAGAAAACTTTGAGAATTAAAGACACATAATGTTGTTGCAGAGACAGGTCAATGTCATCAAAGACGCTCGGTCAATCATGTCCGTCGTACGAAACTTAGAAATATAGAGAGTATGAAAATGCAGACTTATTTGATGGAAATGACAGAGGTACAGAACGGCCCGTCGATCAATCGACGGACCGTAGTCCACTTCCGTCGTGTAAATATTAGATTTATTTTAGAATTTGGTATAAACATGTTCGAACGTATAGAATGGTTTGTCGATCAATCGACTTGGGCATTTTCAGGGTGATTCACTCGATGGACTCCGTCAATGGACCGTCGATCAATCGACGACCCATAGACCAGCTCTTTTACTATTGTCCTAAGACAGCATTCAGGCCTTTAAGAAGGTAGCCCACGCGCCCAAACTCGTTTACCGACCTACAAAGGATGGAGACACAAAGGATTTAGAGGAGATAGAAAGTTGGGGAAGTAAAGATTCTAATTTGGGAGTCATTTGAGACGGGTGGATGATTATGGGTGAAAAATGGAAGGAAATAAAGAAGAAAAAAAAGTTAGGGAAGGAAATTTTAAAAGAATTAGAAGAGGGAATCAATTTGATAGGTTTTGACTTTTAATATTACTAGTGGGGTCTCACTGGCATATTTGGACCTACAAAATCCCGTCGACGGTTCATAAGTCTGTCGACGTTCTGTCGACTGGGATCCTCGATCACTCCAAGACATAGAAAAAATCGGGGACATACATGGGATCTATGGACACTATCAATGGTCTGTCGGTGGAAAAATGGTCCATTGATGAGATCCGTAGACCTCTTCACCAGACCATTTTCTGTAGATTTGTGCTTTTTTTTCTTGCACATGTAATGCCCATTAGACCATTATTTTGTGTTTTTCTGTACTCTTTTGTGACAGAGACTCTATACAAATCGCTAGCCAACACTAACACACAAACAAAATGAAATAATAAGAAAAAAAACAAAAGAACGACTATTTCTACAAAGAAAATATAACCTGTTGTTTGCTAGAGGATACACCTTGGGTTGGCTCACAAGAAGCACTTGATTTAACGTCGCGGAAAGACGCAGGCCCCTTGATATTCAGACTTCATCAAGAATATAGGCCTCAACCACCTCATGCATACTCTCTCCATTCCCTTGATAGATCTTTATTCTTTGTATGTTGAGTGAGAAATTTGTGCCTGCTTTATTCTTCAAATTCAACTGCTCCATGTGTGAAAAATTAGTAATGAGGAATGGCCCTGTCCACTTTAACTTGAGTTTTCCTTGAAACAAGCGTAGCCTAGAGTTTAATAGAAGCACCAAGTCACCCACTGCAAACTCTCGCTTTTCAATCTTTTGGTCGTGATACTTCTTCATCTACTCTTTGAAGATGAAACAACTTTCATAGGACTTTAGGAGAAAATCATCAAGCTCTTTCAACCCATTTAGTCTTTGATCTGCCACTTAAGTTTAATCCAACTTCAATTCCTTCATTGCCCATATCTCCTTGTGCTCTGACTAGACCGACAAGTGACAAGCCTTCCCATTTATAAGTTGGTGTGGAGACATACCTATGGGAGTCTTTTATGCAGTCTGCTAAGCCTAAAGAGCATCGTCAAGCCTCTTTGACCAATCCGCTCAATTAGCATTTACCGTATTCTCCAGAATTTGCTTGATCGCATGATTTGAAACCTCAACTTGCCCACTAGTCTGTGGATGGTAAGGAGTAGACACATTATGGCGAATACCAAATTTCTCTCATAGCCATTTGAAAAATTTAATACAGAAAAGAGAGACACTATCAGAAATAATGGCCCTAGATTTGCCAAATGTGGAGAAGATGTTCTTTTTTCAACAAAGCGGTGACACTATTTCCTTGAACATATATTCAACCGCTACAATAACATACATCATCCCATGAGGACTCACAAACGGGCCCATAAATTAAACGCCCCATACATCAAATGGCTCAATCACCAGAATAGGATTTAAGGGGATTTCTTACCTCTTCAAAATTCCTCCATCTCGTTCGCACCGATCACATGATTTGGTGAAATCGTGGGCATCTTGGCGTTTTGTTAGCCAATAATTCCCAAAGTGCAAGATCTTATGCGCAATCTGAGTACAACTATGGTGCCCACCTAGAGTCAAGGAATGACATGCGTCCAAAAAACTCAACATCTCGATCTCTGGTTCACAACCGCGAATTATCCCATCTGCACAACTCCGGTATAAGTAAGGCTCATCCCAGAATAACTTTTTCACATTTTTCATGAGCTTTTTCTCTGGTGGAAGTTCAATTCTAACAGAACTATATCACTTGCAAGAAAATCTGCAAAGTCTGCGAACCATGGGATAAAATCTTGAGAAGCGGCAAATACATGTTCATGTGGGAATGCATCATCAAGTTCAACTTTTTCTCCCAATTGTCGCATAGCTTAATCCTCCAATCTAAACAAGTGATCGGCAACTTGATTCTCAGTCCCGTTACTATCATTTACCTCAAAAGGAAAACACTTGCAACAATAGCACCCATCTGATCAACCTTGGCTTCACATCTTTTTTCGCGATCAAGTACCTCAAAGAAGAATGGTCAGTATGCACTATGACTGATATACCGTGGTTTCACGGTATAATTAATGCTTTTTCCTTAAGTTTAGTGTGTCCAAAAGCCTTTTTGTGCTAATTTTGATATAAGTTTCTCTTTGTTTTGCAGGAAATCTGTCCAAAGCTGAATGCGGAGATTTTGAGCAAAAATTGCAGAAGAGACCACCTACGGAGCTTATGACGGTCCGTCGTGCTTGTGACGGTCCGTAGGTGGCAGCGTAGAGTAGCTGCTGAAGGAAGATGGGAAGTCGACCAAGTGTGGGATTACGAAGCTTGTGACGGTCCGTCATGGCCATGACGGTCCGTCCTGCAGGTCCGTCGTGAAGATCAGAGAAGTGATCCCAGTAGTTGAAGTATTTTGAAACGAAGACCCTCGACTGGCCGTCGTGCCTATGACGGTCCATCACACTTGTCGTCGAGGAATGAAGAAAGCGGTGAAGAAATTGGACAAGTGTGGACGACGGAGCCCACGACGGTCCGTCATGACTACGACGGTCCGTCGCGTGGTCCGTCGACCGGCCGCGTTTGGCGATTTCGAGAAATTAGAATCCTTGTTTAATTAGGTTTTTATTTTTATAAATATTTCGAAACACCTCCTTTTTGGGGTTAGACTCTTTGATTATCAAATTCCATATAGTTAGACTTTGTGATTATTAGACTTTTTGTTTTTGAGTGTTTGATTATTGAAGATTGATACAAGTGATTTTTGGTGATTAATCAAGCATATTTTCGGACTTTATTCTTTCTCATTGAAGTAAGTACATGAATTCTAATTTAACAGATTTGAATATTGTGTTTATGGCTATGAGCAACTAAATTCCATAACTAGGGTTGTGGGAACCATAGGCAAATAATGAGATAAACCCTAACTAAAATAACAATTCCAGAACAGTGTCTTGCATGTATTAATAATTCTTTCGCTTAGAAGTCTTTTTAACGGATGATCAACGTTAGAACTCGCCTTAATGCTACTTGCCGGACCAAGGAAGTAGATAATAGGAAAAGAATTATTAACATAGATTTAGTGTATACTATCTAATAGGCTAGTATTGATTGGTACGAGGTGACAACTTAGTCAAATATCGAATACGATGCCTAATATGAGGTAAAGATAAGGGTTAGGAAAGCAACACACGTAGCCGGACCAAGGTGCGGAGTGAGATTTTCTAGATGCCGGACCAAGGATTTAGAAATACATAACTTATCACTTTGCATGCAAGATACTAGGAAAGAATTGTTATAGTTAGAATTATCGAGTTACGAACCTGTGGGGAACACGTAAACCCTAGTTACCTTAATTCATTGATTAAAACCCAATATTAAAAGTCATCAACCTGTCTCTTTCAATTACATTAGTTATTTTTGATCATTAGGTAATACAAACCCCCCTTTTATATTTTTACTTTCCAAGAAAGTTATTGACCAAACGATAGTAATACTAGGTTAAAGTTAAGTCTAGACTATTTTCCTCGTGGGAACGATCCCAACCTCACTAGTTGGGTTATTTACTTGACACGACCGCTTTACTTCTCATTTGAGAAGTAAGTTTGAGCGTATCAAATTTTGGCGCCACGCCGGGAATTTAGCTTTTAGATTAACTTGAACTTATTACTATAGTTTAGTTGATATTTTCTTGATTTTACTTTGTTTTATTGTTTTTGATTTCCTTGCAGAATTATCCTCCTTGTATGCCAAATACGGAGAGGAAGAGAACCGTTGTTCCCTACGATCACGAGCTAGAACGCACAATCGCTAAACATGAATCGTAACTTGGGAATCAACAATGAGGATCCAAACCAGAACATCCTCGGCTGATGTTCATGGTCAGATGTTACCCGATGCTCCGGGTGAACATCAACAGAGGGGACAGAATCCCGCTCCACGGCCCCAAGCATACTACAGAGGCTATGATAACATAGCAGATTCGGACGGGCCACTGGTTTGCCTCCTCTACCTACAGGCCACACTTTTGTGGTAACTAGTAGTCTGATGCAAATGCTCACTGCCAGAGGTTTGTTTTCAGGGCTACCTTCTGAGGATCCACATGCCCATATAGCTAAGGTAAGGGCAGTGTGTAAGAGTTGTGTGGGGAGGCCTGATTTGGATCTAGATGTGATAGGGCTCAGGGTGTTTCCTCTCTCAATGACGGGAGAGGCTGCTATGTGGTTCACTAAGCTCCCATACAACTCAATCTTCACATGGAATCAACTACGGGATGTCTTCTTAGCACGCTACTATCCGGTCTCCAAGAAATTAAACCACAAAGACAGGGTGAACAACTTTGTGGCACTACCAGGAGAGTCAGTTAGTAGTTCTTGGGATCGATTCACCTCATTCTTGAGAAGTGTTTCAAACCACCGCATTGATGATGAGTCACTGAAAGAATACTTCTATCGGGGACAAGATGATAACAATAAAGCAGTGTTGGACACTATAGCAGGTGGATCTTATGGAGAATGCCCTTATCTTTGAGATTCTTTGAGAAATTAGAGAAAATCTCTCGTAACAACAAAGCTTGGTGTACTAGGAAGTCCGATACAGGGAGAAACACCTTCGCAGTGCAGTCCACTCACAACCCAGCCACAGACGATATTCGTGAAGAAATGGCACAGATGAGAACTGAGCTTGGGTTGGTACTAAAACATGTCACTGGGGGTGCAGAAAAGGTTAATGCAGTCAATTACTTGGCTAAACCACCACCCCCTAACAGTGAATGTTACTATGAAGAGGATTCCTATGCAGTCAATGAACAAATGGGGGGTTTCCGACCAAGCGCCCAAGGCTCAAATCAGGATAATTGGCGCCAAGGTCAAGGGAACCAAGGTCGGAACTATGGTAACTACAACCGTGAGGGTCATTATGTCCGAGATGGTAACTTCAACCGCGACAACAACTTCAACAGGAGTAACTATGGTAATAGAAACGACAGGAGTGGACCTTATGTTCCTCCTCAAAATCGCGAAGTTACTCCTAGGGATGGTGGAGATAGTATGGCGCGAGTTGAGGATATGTTGCACAAAATGAGGAGGTTCGATGCTAGTGATGAGCACATTAAAGAATTAAGGGGTGATTTAGCTAGTATTGGGCAAAAAGTGGAAACACATGCAATCTCGATTAAACAGATCGAATTGCAAGTAGCCCAATTATCTGCGACAGTGAACACACGGCAACCGGGCACTCTTCCTAGCAACACTGTCCAAAATCCAAAGAATGATGCACACTGTATGGCAATTACTACTCGAGGTGGTAGGCAAACCATTGACCCACCCATGCCATCTGCCGAGAAAAATGTGAGAATGGATAATGATAAGATGGTAAAGGGTAGTGGTGAAGCAGATGAAAGTAATGGAACAGATGCAAAAGTACCCATCAAGGTAATTCCCATGCCTAGGCCACCACCACCCTTCCCTCAGAGATTAGTGAAACAGACTGAGGATGGTAAATACTGGCGCTTCATAACAATGTTGAAGCAGCTCTCTATCAATGTCCCTTTGGTAGAAGCTCTAGAACAAATGCCCGGTTATGCCAAATTTATGAAAGATCTGGTCACCAAGAAAAGATCGGTCACGTTTGAGGATGATGATAGATTGCAGCATTGTAGTGCTATTGCTACAAGATCCCTAGTACAAAAGAAAGAAGATCCGGGTGCGTTCACTATTCCTTGTACAGTTGGGTCATTACATTTTGCGAAAGCATTATGTGATCTGGGGGCAAGCATAAACCTAATGCCCCTCTCAATTTACAAGAAGTTGGGTTTGGGGGATCCAAAACCCACCGCGATGCGGCTACTGATGGCCGATCGGACTGTGAAAAAGCCCATAGGGATACTCCATGATGTGCTAGTAAAAGTGGAGTCATTCATTTTTCCAGCAGATTTTGTTATTCTTGATTGCGAAGTCGATTTTGAGGTGCCCATTATTCTTGGGAGGCCATTCCTTGCTACAGGTAGAGCCTTAGTTGATATGGAGAAGGGACAGATGAAATTTCGGTTGAATAATGAAGAAGCCACCTTCAACATTTGTAGGACCATGAGGCAGAGTGGTGAGCTCCAATCGGTATCTGCCATAGCCCACAAAGGAAAGATGAAGAAGGAAACTGAACAAAAATTTGCAAAACAAGAGTTTATGGTTTGGAATTTGGTACTTGTAGACAGTTCTGGGGTGTCTTGTCTTCCGGGCAAGCTCAAGTCCAAATGGATCGCCCTACTTAGTTACCCAAGTATTCCCTAATGGGCGATTGAGTTAAAAGCCAAAGAGAGTGCGGTTTAAGAAGAATAGAGATAGAATAAAACTCTATTTTGGGCATAAAGCATCGTGAATGAAGTGATAGAGGCATACCATCTTGATGAAGTCACGAGTAATCAAGTGGTCCCGATCGTGCGCGACATTAAATCAGCGCTTGTTGGGAGGCAACCCAATACTTATTGTATTTTTAATAGTAGCATTTTTCTATTAATGGGTTTTAAATTTGCAGCACATCACCAGGAAATTCGCAGAAAACTACTGCGCAGACCATCGACGGATACATCGACGGACCGTCGCACACGTGACGGACCGTCGTATCATCCGTCACACCAGTGCACGATAATCGTCATCTTTTGAAATTAGGTCACACACGACGGACACTCTGACGGGCGTCGCATGCGCGACGGTCCGTCGGGGACCCGTCGCGCGTTTAATGAAATTAACCCGACCCGACCCGGACTGACCCTTTTCAAAATCTGACCGTTTATACTCCCGCCCCTCCATATTTCTCCCATTATTTCCTCATTCCTCTCATCTCCACTCTCTTTTCAACTTCTCCCCACGATCATTGCCTCCACAATCTCCCCAAACTTTATCACTATCAGTTACTTGTTGGTGCTGCTGTTTTTGGTATCTACCTTGCTACCCGAATCACTCCCCACTTGTGTTTTCTGCATTTCCAAGGTATGTGTCTCTTAATTTGTACTCATTTCTCTTGTATTTTTATTTATTAGTTAGTATTAGATTTGTTCTTAGTCGTATGTTGTTCCCTTGATATGTTTATATCTAGACCTAGGCTCTAAATGTTTGAATTTGCCATGATCATAACCCTAGACATAGGTGATTCCCCATTAATAGTTTCCTAGGTAAGTGGGATAGACACATATAGGTCCACAACACTACAAGACCACGTGGGTTCATTGGGGGTGCTTAGGGTACTTACGCTCGTCTCATAGGCAGAACGAGACCCCGATGACGGTCCGTCGTGTACACGACGGACCGTCGCAGGGTCCGTTGCATAAGCCCTAGCACCCTCCCCAACGACGCATGTGACGGACCGTTGTCTTCACGATGGTCCGTCCTGCACGATCGTCGTGATGGTCAGAGACCACTCTGAAAAGGGTCTCCAAAATTTTTCCAAGTGTCCAACAACGGACACTTACGACGGACCGTCACTCCCACGACGGTCCGTCCTGCACGACCGTCATGGTTGTCAGAGACCCCGTTCCTAAGGGTCTCTAAAACTTTTCTAAGTGTCCTATGACGGACACTTACGACGGGCCGTCGTACACTCGACGGTCCGTCCTGAGTGACCGTCATGATGGTCAGAGACCACTCTGAAAAGGGTCTCCAAAATTTTTCCAAGTGTCCAACAACGGACACTTACGACGGACCGTCACTCCCACGACGGTCCGTCCTGCACGACCGTCATGGTTGTCAGAGACCCTGTTTCTAAGGGTCTCTAAAACTTTTCCAAGTGTCCTATGACGGACACTTACGACGGGCCGTCGTACACTCGACGGTCCGTCCTGAGTGACCGTCATGATGGTCAGAGACCCCTCTTTCAGGGTTCTTTATATGTACATCGACCAAGTACAACACGACGGACCTCATGACGGTCCGTCGTAGCCACGACGAGCCGTCATCTGTCCCGTCGTGTGCTACAGTTTCACTATCACTAACATACTATTTTAAATGTTTTATGTTGTATGGGCTTGCTTTTCTTGTTTGATATTACTCGTACTAATAGTGATCCTTTTCAGGTACTATCGACCATGGCACCCAAGAGAGACCGAGCTTATGCACGCGGGCGATCCAAGTCTGTGGCCCCGTCTGCACGCTTGATCATCAGGTCCGATGAGGAGCGGGACCCGGAATACATGCCCCCAGGCACCTCCGCTCCTTCCCGCGCTGCACGTGCCCCCCGAGCCACACCCAAGAAGACGGTGGCGTCCGGCGTAGTCACTGCCTCCCAGTCTGATGAGGAGCGCACACTGACCGGCACACCCTCTGGGTCGGCCACCAACGAGGAAGGAGCATCTGGCTCCTTAGGAGTATCCTGGTCCGAGGAAGCTTCAGGATCTACTGAGGTTCCCGCACTAGCCGCTGCTGCTGCCGCCTCGTCGATGAGGCCGATTCAGACTCCACATCCGGCAAGACCGGCCCTCACTCCAAAGACCGCACCAGCCAAACCGGTGGTGCGTCGAGGGCCGATTTCAAGTGTACTCCGACGCCAAATTCCCATCGATAAGGGGGTAATGACTCGGACACTCACCTTGAGCGGCGGGTACTTACAGGAGTCTCCCGCCGATGCGGACATCCACAACATCTTCACCGGCATCGCCTAGATCGACAACCCGTCCATTGGGGCCTTCTGATGAGAGATGGTCCGAGAGTTCTACGGCGTCCCACGTGGCGACTCTCCGATCACAGATCGACAGCGGGCTGCTCCCTAAACAGGCCCCATTGAGCGGTGCTAGTCCGAGGCGTGCAGGTCGACATTTCCCTGCCCACCATCCGCCGGTTCCTATACGGCGAGAGTGCTGAGGCTACGCGGACCCCCACCACTGCTGAGTTTGACTATCACTGGCAGATAGTCAAGGAGGGACACTTCATGCGCGAGCGGACACTGCGAGAGACCACCAAGAGGTGGATGGCCCTGCACCTATCGATCGGCGAGGGTGCCGACCGGGTCATCGAGCCGGCCGGGCCATCAAGAAGGCCAACCTCACGTTCGTCGCCAAGTTCTTGTGGTCGCTCGTGCGTCATCGCCTCTCCCCACACCGCGGATAACATAGTCACCTGGGATCGAGCAGTGCTGATGGCGGCGATGATAGCCGGCTTTGAGGTGGATTACGCATGGCTTCTCCAGGCAGTCATGCACGAGAGGGAGTTCAAGGTCACAACCACCTACCCCTTTCCGTGCATGATCTTTGCCGCTGCGGTCGCAGGTGTGCCGTGTGGCACATAGATCGATTGAAGACCCCGCCGGCACCGTTGATGTCGGCCTCATCGAGACGAGGCCAATGAGTTGGCACCACGCAGAGGCCACGTCGAGCTGCCACCTCTGGCGATGATCTTGTGGATACGGTTGCACAGGCTCTGACGTCTACACCGGCATCCTCGACACTACCCGGTCGAGTCTATCCGGGTAGTAGCACGACCCTCTACCATCGGCCCCGCTTGCTAGGGGTCCAAAAGCTGGAGGCGCAAATGGCCACTCTTACGCACCATATCCAGCCGTGGATGCGTAAGTCCACATCGAGTCGGAAGCGCGTCAGAGAGAATGATGCGGCGGAAGATTGCAGAGGTTAACCAGTGCGATAGACGCCCGAGTTGCAGTGTTAGCTCGACCACCCCTCCGGTAGATGTGTCGACTCTTAGATCGCGATCGGCAGGTCTTCGTGCCGACATCGCCACGATACTAGCGTCGAGGGTGCGGATTCACGAGGCCCTGGCTGCCGAACTGCGAGGACCACGATGTTGGCGGCACTGTTCACTACTGACATTCCACCATCCCCCCCTCCAGAGAGTGCCAAGAGGCGTAGGGATCGAGGAGAGGATGAGGTGCGAGCGAAGAAGAAGGAGCGCCGCGAGTTGAAGGCCGCGAGGAGAGCCTCAATTGCTGAGGCGGAGGCACACCGGATCCGAGCATCACAGATAGCGGCTGGGGCCTCTAGCTCCCATACTGTAGAGACCGCCGGAGGCACCGAGGGAGCGGTTGTTGCTGAGGACACCACTGAGGGTGTCCAGATTGCTGAGGACACCACTGATGGTGTCCAGATTGCAGAGGCTGTGGGTTCCGGGAAACCGGACCCACCAGCTTGCTGATCGACGGCGCTATGCGCCACAGGTTTGCTTCACCTAACCCTCTAATCTTTAGTTTTTTTTATGCATTGGGGACAATTGCATGTTTTTTGTTGGGGGTGGGGTAAATGGAAAGTGAGTGTTAGGGTGAAGTCTGAGTAGCCCAACTCACTATCCTCTTTTGGGGTTTTCTTGCCTGTGTTCTTTTTCCCCAAAAGACTGATTATTTTTCTGTTGAACCGGCACGTTATATCTTTTGTACATAAGTTTAACTCTGAAGCATGATGGCTAAAATGATATCCCGATAAAACTGGAAAATGTTGCATGACTAGGCGTAGTAACTGATAATTGTGTGGCTCTAAACATGAAATAGAGTTACACCATTGCATTACCCTAAATCTTCAAGTCAAACTAGGTGTCTGATAATCTGGTATAGTGATGAGATGTCAAGTGAGTGTGAGGAAAGTTGAATAGTCCACTACTGGTACTGAGCTAGAACTTGCCTGGTTAGTCCTGCTAAAGTAAGCTGTAACAAACAATTAGGAAATGATCATAGGCCCTTATTCAATATAGCCCATTTCTAGCCTAAATAAAGAAACCAAATGAAAGTTATCCTTCTTTGATCCAAATAATTTGAGCTTAAAATTAGACCTTTCTTTTTCACCCCAACTGACTTTTAAGGGAACAATATGTTGGCCTGGTCCCTCCTTGGACATGTGCACCTCAGTTATGCCAAAAGCATAAGTTGAGGGTGGCTAATGTATAAACAACCTTCGTTATGGCCTCGACCGATTTTGGGTACTGTGTACCTTGACTCATGGCAAAGCCATGATTGAGGGTGGCTGTTTTGAGGAATGTCCTGGAAAGTGGGGTTGAAAGAACAAAGAGAGAGAAAGAACAAAAGTAAAGTGACTCAAGAACTCGAAAAAAAAAATATTCAAGAATTACAAACAAGAAAAGAAAAGAGTCACTTACGCAAATGAAGAAAGAAGGGAAACAACAAGGTGAAAGAATAGGAGAAACTGGGTGAGATAGAGTGATATAGGGTGGAAGGTTTAGCCGATATGTCAAGGAGGGCAAAAATTCACTAAAGTATACCTAAATATACCCTACCTGACTCCGAGCCTATGTTACAAGCTGAAAAAAAAAAGTCCTATCGTGATCCTAAGGGTTGTATAGCGAACTTAAGGCAGTGAAAATAAGGGCAAGCTTATGGCAATAGGTATGAATGAGTGTGACTTTGTTCTGAGAGCGAGTGTTGAAATGTAATCCTTATACTCAAACTAAAATCATTGTGTGAAAAAATGAGGATTTTGTTCTAAAGTGAGGACACTAGTTGCAATACCGGAATTGTTAGCACCTCAGTGAGAAATTGAAGAGGGTAGGTATTAGTGCATGGTGAGTCTGTGTCATGTTCGAATCCCACAAAAGTCAAGCCTAATAGTGATAGCATGCATAGATTTGATGGGATTAGGCGGGATTGATAGCCAAATGATTGCAAAGGATAAAACATGAAAACTATTGTACAAAGATTGTGTAGTGAGTCATAGTGCGTCGCTTGAGGACAAACAACGAATTTAAGTTGAGGGTGTTGATATACCGTGGTTTCACGGTATAATTAATGCTTTTTCCTTAAGTTTAGTTTGTCCAAAAGCCTTTTTGTGCTAATTTTGATATAAGTTTCTCTTTGTTTTGCAGGAAATCTGTCCAAAGTGAATCACGGAGCATTTTGAGCGAAAATTGCAGAAGAGACCACCCACGGAGCTTATGACGGTCCGTCGTGCTTGTGACGGTCCGTAGGTGGCAGCGTAGAGTAGCTGCTGAAGGAAGATGGGGAAGTCTGACCAAGAGTGGGATTACGAAGCTTGTGACGGTCCGTCATGGCCATGACGGTCCGTCCTGCAGGTCCGTCGTGAAGATCAGAGAAGTGATCCCAGTACCCAGATTCCAGGAGTTGAAGTATTTTGAAACAAAGACCCTCGACTGACCGTCGTGCCTATGACGGTCCGTCACACTTGCCGTCGAGGGGAATGAAGAAAGCAGCTGAAGAAATTGGACAAGTGTGGGACGACGGAGCCCACGACGGTCCGTCATGACTACGACGGTCCGTCGCGTGGTCCGTCGACCCAGCCGCGTTTTGGCAGATTTCCAGAAATTAGAATCCTTGTTTAATTAGGTTTTTTATTTTTTATAAATAGTTCGAAAAACCTCGTTTTTGGGGTTAGACTCTTTGATTATCAAATTCCATATAGTTAGACTTTGTGATTATTAGACTTTGTGTTTTTGAGTGTTTGATTATTGAAGATTGATACAAGTGATTTTTGGTGATTAATCAAGCATATTTTCGGACTTTATTCTTTCTCATTGAAGTAAGTACATGAATTCTAATTTAATGATTTGAATATTGTGTTTATGGCTATGAGCAACTAAATTCCATAATTAGGGTCAGGGAACCATAGGCAAATAATGAGATAAACCCTAACTAAAATAACAATTCTAGAACAGTGTCTTGCATGTATTAATAATTCTTTCGCTTAGAAGTCTTTTTAACGGATGATCAACGTTAGAACTCGCCTTAATGCTACTTGCCGGACCAAGGAGGTAGATAATAGGAAAAGAATTATTAACATAGATTTAGTGTATACTATCTAATAGGCTAGTATTGATTGGTACGAGGTGACAACTTAGTCAAATATCGAATACGATGCCTAATATGAGGTAAAGATAAGGGTTAGGAAAGCAACACACGTAGCCGGACCAAGGTGCGGAGTGAGATTTTCTAGATGCCGGACCAAGGATTTAGAAATACATAACTTATCACTTTGCATGCAAGATACTAGGAAAGAATTGTTATAGTTAGAATTATCGAGTTACGAACCTGTGGGGAACACGTAAACCCTAGTTACCTTAATTCATTGATTAAAACCCAATATTAAAAGCTGTCAACTGTCTCTTTCAATTACATTAGTTATTTTTGATCATTAGGTAATACAAACCCCCCTTTTATATTTTTACTTTCCAAGAAAGTTATTGACCAAACGATAGTAATACTAGGTTAAAGTTAAGTCTAGACTATTTTCCTCGTGGGAACGATCCCAACCTCACTAGTTGGGTTATTTACTTGACACGACCGCTTTACTTCTCATTTGAGAAGTAAGTTTGAGCGTATCAATGACCCTCATGACAAGCAAATATGAGAAACATTTTTTGAATGCAAACACTACTGCAAGAAGTTCTTCTTCAGTTACCATGTATTTCTTGTGAGCTTCATTTAGGGCTTTACTGGCATAGTAGATGGGGTGAATTATTTTATCCCTTATCTTTCCTAATAACACACATAGTGCCACTCCATTTTCATCGCACATCAACTCAAATGAATCACTCTAATATGGTGAAATAATAATGGGTGCAGACACCAACTTCTCTTTCAACTCTCCAAACACCTTCAGACAGGATTCGTCGAAATAAAACCTACATTCTTTCTCGAGCAGTTTGCACAAAGGATGTGCAATTTTCCAAAAATCCTTAATGAACCTCCTATAAAAACCAACATGCCCAACGAAACTTCTCAAACCCTTGACATAGATGGGTGGATGAAGCTTCTCTAGTACTTCCACTTTATATCAATTAACCTCTATCCCCTTTTGAAAGATGTGATGGCCAAACACAGTTCCTTTTTCACTATCTCCCAATTTAGCACCAAACTACAATCTTCACACCTCTTGAGAACCTCAAACAAATTACTCAAACACCGTTCAAAAGAGTCTCACACTACAAAAAATATTATCTATGAACACCTCAATAGTGTCCTCTACCATATCAGAGAATATAGACATTGTACAACAATGGAAGGTCGCCAGTACATTACATTACCCAAACGACATCCTTTTGAATGCAAAAGTCCGATAGTGGAAAGCAAAGGTGGTCTTTTCTTGGTCTTCTGGAGCAATAGAAATCTGTTTCTAGCCTGAATAACCATCAACAAAACAATACCAACCGTTTCCTGCGAGTCTGTCTAGCATCTAATCAATACATGGCATGGGGAAATAGTCCTTTTTTGTCCAAGAATTCAAATTTCGATAGTCCATGCAAACTCTCCATCCAGTTACTGGTCGCATTGGAACAAGCACTTTCCTCTCATTAGGTACCACCTTCATTCCACCTTTTTTAGACACGAGCTGAACATAACACACCCAACTTCTGTCTGCAATAGGATAAATGACTCCGACATCCAACCACTTGATGACCACCATTTTTACTACATGTTGTGTAGGTGGATTCAACTTTCTTTGGTGCTCAAATACCTGTTTTATAATCAGGCATGAGTTGGATTTTGGGGGAACAAATACCAGGAGGAATTCCGATAAATTCCCCAATAGTCCAACCATTGGCTCTTTTGAACATCTCCAATGCTGCAACTAAGCACTCTACTATTTATCCATTCAAATTTGTTATGCTTATCACCGAAAAAGTGTCATATCTTTGTAAGAACACATAACTCAGATGAGGTGGTAGGGCCTTAACATCTAATTTTTGGGCCTCTTAATAGATGGTTTCGCGGATTGGGACTCGCGATCCTTCATCTCAAACTTCAATTTCTCTGATTTTTACCAATATTATATTCGTTCAAGTGCAGCCACCAAAGACCGAAACTATTCAATACCATCACTATCAAAATTCACGATGACTGTCGCTATTTCCTCAACACCTAGTCGCTTTTCAATTTTCACCTTGAATACATTCTGAATAATATAGTATATAGCAGATACCATTTGGAGCTCACCTCTCTGCTTCATGGACCTATATATATTGAAAGTTGGTTCTTCATTGATCAATAGAAATTTCATCTATCCCTTTTCCATGTCGACTAATGCACGCTAAGTGGCAAGGAATTGTCTTCCTAGAATAATGGGGACCTTAAAGTAACGTCAAGAATCACAAAATCCACCGGAAATATGAATGACTCCACTTTCACAAGCACATCATAAAGTAAACTAATGAGCCTCTTCACATTTCAATCGGACATCAATAACCGCATCATACTAAGTTTGGGTCACCCAAGCCTAACTTTTTATAAATGGACAAAGGTATGAGATTTATGCTAACCCCAAGATCACATAGTGTCTTATCAAAGTGTAGCAACATATAGTACATGCAATGGTAAAGGAGCTCGGATCTTTCTTCTTCTATGCAAGAGACCTTGTAGCAATAGCACTACAATGCAGCATTTTGTCATCATCTTCAAAACTCATAGGTATCTTCTTTGTCACCATTTCTTTAATAACCTTAGCATAATCAGGCATTAGTTCCAAAGGATCTATGAATAGGACATTGCTGCAAAGCTATTTCAACATAGGGATAAATCACCGAAATTTACACTCTTTAGTCTTCTTCACTAATCTTTGAGGGAATGGTGGTGCCGGTCTAGGAATGGGGACCACTTCCTGAGATACCTTTGCTTTTTGTGCTATTTTGTCCACCAACTCTTAACTAGATTCTACTACATCTTCGTCTTTTCTCATATCACCTTATTCTAGAGGCAATATAGGTGGATCGACAGTCTACTTATCTCCTCGAGTAGTGATTGCCATGTAATGTCCATCATTTTTATGATTTTTTGATTTTGTTGCTCGGAAGGGTGCTAGGTCTGCGTGGGTACAATCTAGTAGACAATTGAGCCATTTGTAACTGAAGGTGCTTAATTGAAACTGCATATGCATCCACCTTTTGTCCAATGTTCACTAGGTCACCCCTTATGTCTTTGACATTCTTATCACTAGAATCAAATCTCCCCATCATCTTCTGCAGCATATTTTCAACTCGCGCCATACTACCTCAACCATCCCTAGGAGAAACTTCACAATTTTGGCAAGGAACATAGGGCCCACTCCGATCATTCCTGTTACCATAGTTATTTCCATTGAAGTTGTTTTCGCGGTTATAGTTCCCACCTTTGACATATTTACACTCTCGATTGTAGTTACTATAATTATGACCTTGGTTTCCTTAACCTTGGCGCCAATTTTCCAGACTGGAGCCTAGGGATATTTTTAAGAAAACCCCCGTCTGATCATTCACTGCATACACATCCTTATCACAATCATACTCACAAGAGGCGGTGGTGTTTTAGTCAATAGTTCACCGCATTTTCCTTCTCTGCACCTCCACTCAAATGTTTCAAAACCAACCCTAGCTCAGTTCTCGTCTATGCCAACACTTCACGCATGTCATATGCTGATGGGTTATTTGTAGCTTGTACTGCAAAGGTGTTTCTGTAGTGTCTTACTTTCTAGTGCTCTAAGACTTTTTATTGTGAGATATCTTCTCCAACTTCTCCTCAATCTCAGCATAAGTACATTCCCTATAGGAGCCACCCGCAATAGAATCAAGCACTACGCTATTGTTGTCATCTTTCCCTCAATAGAAGTACTCTTTTAGTGACTCATTCATTGATAGGAATAACTATTGAACAGTGCATAGTGTCTTGCCAATAACACATGGGAAAGATGGAAAGAGGGTCAATATGTCAAAGATGGGAACTACAACTGTGAAAACAACTTTCCCTCTTTGTGGTTAAGCTAATTGGACAGTGCATAGTGTCTTGCCAATAACACATATCTCAACTGATCAAATGTATACATAGAGTTGTAGGGAAGCTCAGTACATCATATTGTGGCATCTCCTGTCAGTGATAGAGGAAACACTTGCAACACAATAACATTCATATCCAAGTCCGGTATAACCACACAACTCTTGCACAAAGACCTCAGTTTTGCTATATAAAAATGTGAATCCTTAGATGGCAGTTCCAGGAATAAGCTCCTTGCGGTCAGCATATGCATCAAGCTTCTCGGCACCACGTATGCGTGCCCATGTCGCAGAATGGGTAGAACAAGATGTCCATTAGAATTTACAATGCTCACATTGCCCCTATTGTAAACCTGAATTCCCAGGGCTGCTAGAGGTTGCATTCTCACATCTACCTGTTGGTGCACAGCTCGTTCCAGATTATGCCCCTCAATTGGTAATAGAGGTTGCTGACCTAATCCCACATCGAACTTCCCTCTGTTAGGATTAGCGTGAACGTCTTGATTGTCCATTCGTCTAAACGTTTGATTTAGTTCCGGATCGTATGGAGTGAGTGGTTCTCCTCGTCTCCGTGTACTTGGCATACACTAGAGCTAGCCTTGAAAGAAATAAAGAGTAAAATCAGCAAATTGTTGACTAAATTTCAATAATGTAACTAAAGTTAATCTAAAAGCTAGATTCCCCTATAGCGGCGCCAAAATTTAATACGCTCAAATTACACCTCCTCAATGAAGTATAAGTAGTTGTAATCAAGTTGACAACCCAACTAGTAGGTTACAGTCAATCCACGAAGAAAATAATCTATACTTAACTTAAATCAGAATTACTTCTATTTAGCGAAGGTCTTTCCAAACACAAGTAATTAGATGGGGGTTTTATGAATCAAGTTCCTTAAAGAATATAAGTTAACAAGTAGACAAAAGAAGATGTTCAGATTTTATCAAGTTGTGAGAATAACTAAGGTATGTGGGTTCCACACAGGTTCATAATATCGTATTCCTAGCAATACCAACTCTTTCCTAGTGTTTTGCATGTAAAGTGGAAAGTTATGTGTCTCTAAATCGTTGGTCTGACATATAGAGTATTTCACCTCGTACCTTGGTCCGGCTACTTGTGTATAAAGATATTAACCCTTACCTTTACCTTATATTAGACATCTTAATCGACATATGTCTTAGTTATTACTTCGCACCAATCAAGACTAGTCTACTATATAGTATCACACTATATCTATGTTGATAATTCTAATATTATTCCTATCTCCTTAGTCTGGCAAGAAGCAATAAGGGGAGTTGTAAGGCGTGCACTCGTTAAAAAGAATTCTAAGCGAAAGAACTATCAATACATGTAAAAACACTATTTGAAAATTTCTTAGTTGCTATGATTACTTTGTTAATTACCCATGGTTCCCACAACCCTAGTTGTGCATTTAGTTACCCATTCTAAAAAGATCATAATTCATAATATTGAATAAATCAATCATGAACTTACTTAACAACATAAAGAAACCCTGAAATTCAACTTGAAATTGCAAGAAAATAGCTTCAAACTAAATAAAGGGATTGATTATATTCCCAAAGCTTGCAACCAAAAATCTCCAACACAAAGTAGAACAATAATAATGGTAGTTAAGCATAAAAAACAAGGTTTATTCTCCTATTTATTGAAGACATAGTTCTAAAGAAAAAGGAATTGAAATAAAGAAAGTTCTAAACACGAGTTCAATCGACGACCTCATTGACAGAGCATCGATGGAACTACAGTCCATTTACTGCCTTCATCAGTTCATACTTAAAATTATTTTTCTTGACCGGATAGCATCATCTCTTATTCAAACAATGACCATAAGTACGGACCATTGATCCATCTATACCCCATCGATTCCCCTCCATCGTTCCACACATAGAATTTTAAAAAAGTATGGTACCAGAACAATAAATGAACAAATAAATGGTTCACTAGTATGGTCCGTCGAATGCTCGTGGTTCCACAACCAGTCAGATTTCCCTGATATTCTCCATCAACCTGAACTGCCCATCGATGGTCCCCACCTACGGTCCATCGATGGGATGACGGACCATCGATGGCTTTCGTAGGTATCAACTTGCAATTTTTCCAAGTGCATGATGTGTTTTTAACCTGGACATCTTTCCTGCAAAATAAACAACAAAAATTGTTAAAACTACCACAAAAAGGATCTAGAGACACACAACCCTTTAGCAGAATGCATTCAAAACACAGTGTGCAGAAAGACGGATATTCCTTGCTCATTATCAGACAATCACTTCTTTCATGACTCTCTTTCTCATTCTCTTTCCACCACTAGTTAGAAATAGACTAGAGCATTCCCTGGAACAGGCCGTAGAGAGGTATTCAACAAGCGCCACTCAACCGATCGGCCCGACTTTCCCAAATGCCCCCCACCGGCCCTTCTCCTTTACGGGTCTGGATTTTTTGCGCCGTTTCAGTCGACCACTGACCACTGTATGTCAGGAGCTACTTTGGAAGTAGAAGCAACTGTGAAATCCATGTAATGTCCATCATTTTTATGATTTTTGGATTTTGCTGCTCAGAAGGGTGCTAGGTTGGCGTGGGTACACTCTAGTAGACAATTGAGCCATTTGTAACTCAAAGTGCTTAATTGAAACTGCATATGCATCCACCTTTTGTCCAATGTTCACTAGGTCACCCCCACCCCCATCTCCTTGACATTCTTATCACTAGCATCAAATCTCCCCATCATCTTCTGCAGCATATTTTCAACTTGCGCCATACTACCTCAACCATCCCTAGGAGCAACTTCACAATTTTTGCGAGGAACATAGGCCCCACTCCGATCATTCTTGTTACCATAGTTATTCCCATTGAAGTTGTTCTCGCGGTCGTAGTTCCCATCTTTGACATATTGACCCTCTCTGTTGTAGTTAATATAATTATGACCTTAGTTTCCTTAACCCTGGCGCCAATTTTCCTGACAGGAGCCTTGGGATATTTTTAAGAAAACCCCCGTCTGATGATTCACTGCATAAGCATCCTTATCACAATAGTACTCATCAAGCGGCGGTGGTATTTTAGCCAATAGTTAACCGCATTTTCCTTCTCTGCACCTCCACTCAAATGTTTCAAAACCAACCCTAGCTCAGTTTTCATCTATTCCAACACTTCACGCATCTCATCTGCTGATGGGTTATTTGTAGATTGTACCGCAAAGGTGTTTCTATAATGTCTTACTTTCTAGTGCTTTTAGCCTTTTATCTTCTCCAACTTCTCCGCAATCTCAGCATAAGTACATTCCCTATAGGAGCCACCCGCAATAGTATGAAGCACTAATCTATTGTTGTCATCTTTCCCTCAATAGAAGTACTCCTTTAGTGACTCATTATCAATGGGGTGGTTTTTCATGCCTCTTTGATGGTAGTAAATTTGTCCCAAGAGCTACTCACTGACTCTCCCAGTAGTGCCACAAAGTTATTCACCTTGTTTTTGTGGTTAAGCTATTGGACAATGCAAAGTGTCTTGCCACTAAAACATATCTCAACTGATCAAATGCATACATAGAGTTGTAGGGAAGATCAGTACACCATATTGTGGCATCTCCTGTCAGTGAAAGAGAAAACACTTGCAACACAATAACATTCATATCCATGTCCGGTATACCCACACAACTATTGCACAAAGACCTCTGTTTCACTATATAAACATGTGAGTCCTTAGATGGCAGTCCCAAGAATAAGCTCCTTGCGGTCAGCATATGCATCAAGCTACTCGTCACCACGTATGTGTGCCCATGTCGCAGAATGGGTAGGACAAGATGTCCATTAGAATCTACAATGCTCACATTGCCCCTATAGTAAACCTGAATTCACAGAGCTGCTGCAGATTGCATTCTCACCTCTACCTGTTGGTTCACAGCTCGTTCCTGATTATGTGCCTCAATTGATAATGGATGTTGCTGACCTAATCCCACATCAAACTTCCCTCTGTTAAGATTAGCGAGAACGCCTTGATTGTCCATTCCTCTAAATGTTTGATTTAGTTCTGGATCGTATGGAGTGAGTGGTTCTCCTCGGATCTGTGTACTTGGCATACACTAGAACTAGCCTTGAAAGAAATAAAGAGTAAAATCAGCAAATTGTTGACTAAATTTCAATGATGTAACTAAAGTTAATCTAAAAGCTAGATTCCCCTATAGAGGCGCCAAAATTTAAATTGCTCAAATTACACCTCCTTAATGAAGTATAAGTAGTCGTAATCAAGTAAAAAACCCAACTAGTAGGTTAGGGTCGATTCACGAGGAAAATAATCTAGACTTAACTTTAATAAGAATTACTTCTATTTACCGAAGGTCTTTCCAAACACAAGTAATTAGATGGGGGTTTTATGATTCAAGTTCCTTAAAGAATATAAGTTAACAAGTAGACGAAAGAAGATGTTGAGATTTTATCAAGTTGTGAGAATAACTAAGGTATGTGTGTTCCACAAAGGTTCATTATGCCGTATTCCTAGTAATACCAACTCTTTCCTAGTGTTTTGCATGTAAAGTGGCAAGTTATGTGTCTCTAAATCATTGGTCCGACATATAGAGTATTTCACCTCGTACCTTGGTTCGGCTACGTGCGTATAAAGATACTAACCCTTACCTTTACCTTATATTAGACATCTTAATCAACATATATCTTAGTTATTACTTCGCACCAATCAAGACTAGTCTACTATATAGTATCACACTATATCTATGTTGATAATTCTAATATTATTCCTATCTCCTTAGTCGGGCAAGAAGCAATAAGGGGAGTTGTAAAGCGAGCACTCGTTAAAAAGAATTCTAAGTGAAAGAACTATCAATAAATGTAAAAACACTATTTGAAAATTGCTTAGTTGCTATGCTTAGTTTGTTAATTACCCATGGTTCCCACAACCCTAGTTGTGGATTTAGTTACCCATTCTAGAAAGATCATAATTCATAATATTGAATAAATCAATCATGAACTTACTTAACAATATAAAGAAACCCTGAAATTCAACTTGAAATTGCAAGAAAAGAGCTTCAAACTAAATACGGAGATTGATTATATTCCCAAATCTTGCAACCAACAATCTCCAACACAAAGTAGAACAATAATATGGTAGTTGACCATAAAAAACGAGGTTTAATCCCCTATTTATTGAAGACATAGTTCTAAAGAAAAAGGAATTGAAATAATGAATGTTCTAAACACTAGTTCAATCGACGACCTCATTGACAGACCATCAATGGAACAACAGTCCATTTATTGCCTTTATCAGTTCATACTTAAAATTATTTTTCTTGACCGGATAGCATCATCTCTTAATCAAACGACGACCAAAAGTACGATCTGTTGATCCATCTACGCCCCATCGATGCCCCTCCATCGTTCCACACATAGAATTTTGAAAAAAGTATGGTACCAGAACCATAAATGAACAAATCGATGGTTCACTAGTATGGTCCATCGAATGCTTGTGGTTCCACAACCAGTCAGATTTCCCTGATATTCTCCATCAACCTGAACTGCCCATCGACGGTCCCCACCTACGGTCCATCGATGGGACGACGGACCATCGATGGCTTTCGTAGGTATCAAATTGCAATTTTTTCCAAGTGCATGATGTGTTTTTAACCTGGATATCTTTCCTGCAAAATAAAAAAGAAAAATTGTTAAAAATACCACAAAAAGGATATAGAGACACACAACTCTTTAGCCGAATGCATTGAAAACACAGTGTGACCGTTGTATGTCAGGAGCTACTTTGGAAGTAGAAGCAACTGTGAAAGCCAAGTATCCTCACCTCCTTCCTTCTGATTCAACTTCAGCTTGAGATAATAGTTCCTTTTTAACTTTTCAGTCAGTCATGCGTGAATTCAGTCTTAGAATCATGTTCCTTAAGTTTGTACTTGCATTTTCAATGTAATTGCATGTTATTCAGTCAGAAACTGAGTTCTTAGTGTTTAGAGGTTGGTATTGCAGCTCTCTCCCTCAGTTTTAGCTAGTTTCTTCATAATTTGAGGACTAACGGTCCCAAGGGGAAGTTAATTTAACACCTCATATCGAAAATAGTACAAAAATGCAGATTTTCAAGAGTTGCCGGTTCCAACAACGAGCCAACTGCGGATCATGAGTCAAGTTTCAGCCCGTCATTCGACTTACGACCTATCAGTCGACTCTGTCGATGGGACAACTGACTTAAAGTTGTCAGTCACAAACAATGATAAACCACTACTTATCGTCAATCGACTCCGTTGATTTATAAGTTCACTTGAAGTTTTTAGTTGCAAATGACCGTCGACCAATATGGACAGTCAATCAACTCCATCGATTAATCAAATTACTTTCAATTCTATGTCCTTAACTACGGTCAACCATTACGGACCGCCAGTTGACTTTGTTAGTTCGCTATCTTACTTTCAACTCTTACCCACAAACGACGATCGACGAGTATGGACCATCAGTCGACTCTGTCAGTGACTTTGATAGAATTTATGTCACGGGTCTTTTGGTCTTTTTTTGTTTGTTTTGCCCCTAAGCTACATCGTTTAGACCCTAAATCATGAGGTTTTAGTCAGTTTAATCCTACAAACATAACTAGAACTTACCCAAGTCAGAATCATAGAAATTTAGAAGCAAGAGAGGAGAAAAAGGTCAAGAACGCTAGTTAAAGAATGCAGAAAGTTTCCATCAATTCCAGCCCCGAAATTGAAAGATTTCTCCGTGGATTTCCTCATCATGTATGTGGGATTTCACTAGTGGGTTCCTTTACCCATTGGGTCCCTAGTTTTCAATTGATTCTTGATTATCATATCATGATTAAACCTAGGGTTCTAGAACATGAACAAAATATCATGAAACAGTTAGTTCTAAATTCTTAATCAAATTACTATGTTATAACTCAGGTTATTGCATGAAATTTAGAACCCTAGCTATGTATTTCTTTACTTTTTCAATTAAAATTGCTAGTTCTAATATATATCTTATGTAGTTATATACATGTCTCAGTTATTAAGGCATCATTATCAGAAGTATTGTTGCATTCTTATTTTGCCTGTTAGTTTTTGAGCTATCTAGTATTTACAGAAATTTAGTCATAATGTGTTAATCATTTAATTAACTGGGAGTAGCATAATACTAAGTTGGACTAGGGATCAACATACCCTAATAGTCCCAAAACTACTAGCAATGTAGGTTGTAAGTCCCATCTTTGGGCATCCTTTTAGTGATCACGCCTGCATGCATTTATACCTCTGGCGGGGTATATTGGGTCCTCTCGATGGGGAGTATACACTGAACACCAAATTTAGATCATTTGGTTTTATTATCGGTTATTAGAAGCTTCCACAATTCAGTGAAGCTCTATTGCATTGACCATATTTACAGTTCAATTAGTATTCGGTCTTAGCATGTTATAATTTGTCATTGCATGATGTTAGCTCAGAATTCAGTATATTATGTTAAAAATATTATACTTATTTTGTGCTTGTTCAGTTATGTTATATTTCATCTCTACTCTATCCTACATGCTCAATAACTTTCCAGTACTGATGCATACATGTGCTACATCTTCTCGTGATGTAGGTTAAGGTTCTCATCATCCAGATCACGCTTAGATCGACTTCTGATCTCTAGTTGATCAAAATTAGTGGTGATTCCTCATTCTTTGAGGACAATAGTGATTAGTTTGTTTGCACTATTTTAGATCTTTAGTTTTAGTTTCGCTAGACTTAGGTGGGGTCTTCCCCAGCACGTCTAGTCAGTTAGAGGCTATTTTCAGACATAGTTAGCTTCAACTTCATATTGATTTAATATTTTCTTTGTATTAAACTCATCATTTTCAAATATTTTAGTTATATTATATGGGTATTCCCCATCTTTTAATTTTAATTATGATTTAGCTTCCGCATTAATTTATTATCATGAAAATGCTCATGATCATGCCAACATGGTTGACCTAGGATCACATGCGGTCATAGGTTCCGTGTACGCATCTTAGGGGTAGCTCGAGGGGTGAAACTCTAGGACTGGGGTGCTCTACATTAAATTGTAGGTAGTTTTGGCACTTTTCAACAAATTAAACAATGCCCTGCTTCAAACCATTCCACCAATATACTTCTCTTAAATTGTGGTACATCCTTGAGGAACCCGGATTAATGGAATATCTGGACTATGTTCTACCTCCATGATCCTCTCATGAAGCCCATCAACCATAGGTACACACAATCTGCCTTGATATCTCAATACACCATCTCCCGCATGTTCCAAAGCTATTACTCTTTACTTTTGAAAATTTGTCTTCAGTTCAAGAAAAATGGGATCTTGTTCTTGCTTCTCATTGTCTTCTGACACTAATGATGATTAGGCCCCATTTGTCACCACTATTGCTTGTTATGTGGAATCCATGAATCGAACTCCTAAGCGTGCATGTCTATGCACATCTTTTGCTAGTTCTTTCTTCTCTTTTTATAGTTGGGTGGTACTACCCATAAAAAACCTTCTTAAGGCATCAACAACCACTTAGACTTACTTGAGTGGTAAAGAATTCTCATTTCATTATCCTTGAGCAATTATAACCACCTTCTTTGACTGAGATTGAGCTCTTTCTGAGTGAACACATATTGTAGAATCTTGTGATCAATGAAGACATCAATAGGAACACCTTATGAATAGTGACATCATACTTTAAAATGAAAATTGCAGCATCCAACTCTAAGTCATGGGTTGGATAGTTCTTCTCATGAACTTTCCACTGTCTAGACGCACATGCTATAACGTTGCAACTCTGCATTAGGACACAATGTAAACAAACTCCTGATGCATCAGAATACACCACAAAACCTTGAGTACCTAGCTTTTCTCACAAGCTTTATGTCATTTAAACTTCAATGTTTTCTATGTCAACTTTGTCAAAGGAGATGAAATAGACGAGAACCCCTCCTAAAACCTTTTAGAATAGCTAGATAAACCCAAAAGACTCCTCATATCAATTGGAGATGTGGGTTTAAGACAATTTTGCACTACCTCAATTTTCTGGGTATCAACTCTAATATCATCAGCGGAATATATGTGACCCAAGAATGCCACAGATTCAAGCCAAAACTCACACTTAGATAAGTTAGCATATAACTCCTTATCTTTTTACGTCTGAAAGAGTATATGAGATGACTAGCATAATCTTCTTATTTCCCTTAATGGATTAGTAACTCATCAATAAGGACAATAACACACGAATCTAAATAAGGTTTTATCCACAAATGTCGCGAGCGCATAGGTGAACCGAAAGGACATGACCAATAACTTATAATGCCCATATTTGGTTCTGAAATGTTTCTTTGGAATGTCACATTCTCGTACTCTCAACTAGTGGTTGACTGATTAGAGGTCAATTTTGGATAAACAAGAAGCACCCTCAAGTTGTTCTATTGACGGTAATCTATACACATCCTAAGAAAACCATCTTTCTTTTTCAAAAACAAGACATGAGCTCTCCAAGGTGAGACACTTAGTCAAATCAAGTCCTTATCTAGAATATCATTCAACTCTTCTAGTTCCATTTTATATGGTGAAATAGAGATAGGACCACCATCTGGAAGAAGAAATATATCAAAGTTTATCCCTCTTAGGAGGGACTCTTCAATCTTTTAAAAAGATTTTTGGAAACTCTTTTACTATTGGAATTGATTGAATAGGAGTTATCTCTTTACTTTAGCTATTGACTCGGACTAAGTGATAGACACACCCCTTAGAAACTAACTTTCTTGCCTTAAGGTATGTAATGAAACAACCCTTAGCACTACTAAGCTCCTTTTCCATTCTAAGACTGGATCATTTGGAAATTAAAATTTAACTATTTGAGTTCAACAATAAACTAAGGCATAACAGGCATGAAGCAATTCCACACCAAGAATGAACTCAAACTCTACCATGTCTAACTTAAATATATCAACCATGGTACTCTTGTGATTGATGGAAATGAGACAATCACGAAAGATTTTCTCTGCTAGAATAGATTCACCAATAGGTGTGGAAACATTGAATGGTTCCCTAAGTTGTTTAGGAATAAGATCAAAGCTCATAGAAATATATGGAGTTACAAAAGATAATCTTGCTCCTGGTCTAGCTAAGTATAAATAGTTAAGTCAAACACTTAAATCATACTAGTGACAACATCTTGCGAATCCTCTTGCTCTTGGTAATTGTTAAGAGCATACAAGGGGTTTTTTCACGGAAGAAGTTCCTATAGGTGCAGCCCTATCTAGTGGAGCAACTTAAGAAGAATGGGCTTTATTGCCCCCAGTACTATTTCCCTTATAATTCACTGGACACTCTCTCATAAATGCCCGGTCTAACAAAAATTGAAACAACCATTGGAGCTCTAAGAACAAACAACAGAGTGGTTTCTACCGCACTTGGCATAGGTAGGAGGCTTGCTACCTCCTTGTGCCACACTAGCCTGTGAATAGGTAGGTTTTAACTCTTGAACTCTGACCATAATACTCACCCTTGTTCTTAGGTGTAGGTGGACTAGCAAACAATAAAGTGGGATACTTCTGTTTTTGTTTATAAGAGGACTAGTTGGGCTTGCTTTACCTTGAAAATGGGTTGTTTTGGTCGTGGTGATCAACCAACTCCATAGAAAAGGTCTTAACAAACGTCCGAATAAATTTTGGGCAAAAACAATCTTGAAATTATATATGTCCAAAAAAGATGGTGGACTATAAGACATGAAAATTGAAAAAATCAACGTTTATCTGGAAGAAAATGATCTCAGAATCCCTGATGACCGAAAAAGATGATGGAGTATAGCATACTAAAATCGGCAAACTAGGGGTTTACCTAGACTCATTTAACGTTGAAGATGGGCTATTTTGGTCGTGGTGACCAACTGGCTACACAGATAAGGTCCTACAGACGTCCTTGTAATTTTTAGGCGAAAATAATCTCAGAGTTTCAGATGATCAAAAAAGATGGTGGACTATAGCACACGAATACTGGCAAGAGGAGGGCCCTTACCTTCTCTGGGGATCGTTTGACCTTCAAAATGGACCATTTTTGCCTCTGTGACAAACTATCTCCATAGATAAGGTCTTAAATGATGTCCATATAAATTTTCTACAATTGTTTGATCTGGTAGTATCTACATTGTGGTGTATTTAGGATGATTAAAAATATATATTTACATTTCAAATGATGGTAATACTAAGGTATATTAAAAATATCTAATCTGTCGTTGCGTGAAGTGCAAGTTATTATACTAGTTAAAGTTAAATAAAAAATATTAAAATTTTGGAATTTTAAAATGTATTAAATATTGAATAATAATTTTATAACTAAGGATTTAAATTTTAAACCATAAACTGGATATGCTAAAATTTATAGGATAATATCAAATACACATCATCTATGTATGTTTGTGTAAACGACTCTGCTTATCAAGAAAACTGTATTAATTACAAATTTGAAAAAAATTACTATATTTGAGAGTATTAACTAGTGTAAATAAATACGTTTTGTATTCTTTTATTTCCGCGAGCACATGTTTTGGAAATCTATAAAAGAGAGACCACAAACTCAATTGAAAATTTGTTACACAACCATGTAAAGTACGCCATCGGAATGATCTCGGATCAAAACCTTAAACCCCCGTTTCAGTTATGCCGTCAATCTAGCTGTTTCTTCTATACATCGAGAAACTCATAGAACTTGATGTTGTCAGATTTCTTAAATTTCTCGCATGGTTTCTTTCTAGAAAAATGAAGAACTCTTGAAGTTTCATTCAATTAAAAATAAAGAAACTGTAGTTTTCTAGAATGAAATTGGCATTGCTAATATCAAGGAATTTCAAGAATTTAGGTTGTTATTCTCACAGTGTATGTTAAGGATGTTCAAGAATTGAATGGAATTTTGTGGAGTTGTTTTTGTACTTAAAATAAAAATTACATAGTTCAATTATACATGTTTGTGATTTGTAGTAATTTGAATTAATACACCCAATTGGGCAGACTTTCCTAAAGGTTTTTGTAATGTAAGAGAATAGAGAATATATGGTTTATCTTTTCTGATGTTGTCAATATTTTGTTGGCTTGCTCAAAAGGTAGGGACCGGTGATCTCTTTAATGAATTCTTTATGTTCCTTTGCTAAATTCTTTTGATGACGAGGGCATATGCTTTATATGAAAATTGATAATATTTTTTCTTTTCCTTAGATGATGCTTCATTCTACAATCATAATTTTTTTCCCAAATGAATATTCTTATAGGTGTATCAAAACTCTTATTCCCTTTTCCCATGAGATTTGCTTCACTGTTCTTATTATGTTTGTTTCTCTATAAGATCTTCACTCGTACATTAAATTCAACCAACTTTCTACCAGATATCCGCTACTATGGCATAGGGATCTGCTATGTGACAGTTTCTACATCTTTTGTTTATTCTTCCTTTTTTGTCCGGTCATTTTATCATGGTATCGTATACTTGCTTTACACCAGCTACATAAAAATACATTCATTAAGATGAATTGCATACTTACCCAACAAGTTTTGGCTTTAAACAAGAGGCTTTGAGCTTTATTTTCGGCGTTTCATTGTTGGAAATTTTCACTGAAATTCACTAAAAGCCAAATGGATATCGTAGGTTTTTCAGGTAATATTTTTATGGGTTTTACTTCGTAGAATTCATTAAAATAGGTGTAAAACTACTAACTTGGTCTTTAATCTTGTAGTTGTATACCGGAGAGCAAGTGTTTGTACCTTGGAATTGAAGATTTTAGAAAAAAATGTTGGTGCAACAGGTAATCCCGTATAATCCGTTTGACAGAAGAAAATGCACTCCAAGTACTTGAAGTTTTCTCACAATTGAAACAAATGAAATATATTGATTTTTATACTTTATACTTTTAAAAGTTGTACACTGTCTTTCCTAATCTTTTGGTTTTCATGTATAGTCTTGGATGTCCAAAAAGGATCTTGTGTTCTCTCCAAGAGTCTTTCCTAAGAACCACCCTTGTGCATCCATGTGTCTCCCCCAAAATTGTTGATATGGAATGGTTCGTGTTTGTATACTAGCTATCTTTAGGATATTTCCTGTCTGGTTTCTTAGATTTTGTAAGTTCGTTTGCAGTAAGGATGTTCTAGTTCTCACGCGTGCTTCACCTTTTTCGTTGCCGTAATTGTACCGTGGGTTTGACATTATTCATAATTCCTTTGACAATTTCAATGCAAGTGATGGTTCATTCAAGCTCTTAAGATACATCTTAGACCTTGATGTTTACAAAATGTAGGTATACAGTCCCAAATTGATGGATAAAGAGATGGAATAGGTCATCTTTTCTACACCCTACTCAATTTTATGTAGCCTTCTGATATTTGACACAGTCATCTATTAATAAGGGGCGGATGTTGTATTATTACCGGAGGATTTGGTGAGAGAGGTTTGAAGAGTAAAATTCTTGCTGTCAAATATATCAATGACAATAGGATTCCTTACTCGGTATATGTCTAGGCAAGAGAAATTCTGTTATCGAGTAAGCTAGATCCATTCATGACATGCAAGATGCGAACAATATAGAGTTTTATCCTAACACTCACAATATTTTGGTAATTTTATGCTTGAAGTTAAGTTACGATATTTCCCCTTCTTCATGATATTCATATGTTTGAGGTCTTATTTTTCTAGTAGATATATTGATAGGTCGGCCAACTTCACAGGGTTCAAAAGTTCATATGGGTGTACCATGCGTCTAGGATCAAGAAAAACGTATTTTCAAGTCAAAGATTCTAAATCTGCAAAACTATAAGTACTTCCTTTCCTCCAACCTCACTGCATTGGTCGTATCTTGATTCTGTAGACATTTTGTAGGAATTCTCCTATTGATTTTACCATGTGGCTAAACTATATCGTTTCTCAGACGTGGCAACTGAAGCATTGTAGATGAGAGGCACTGTCATAAATATGAGGCTCAACACTTTTTTTCTTTAAATTTGTAATTTGTGTAACTATTGCACATCCTGGTGGAGTCGTTTAATAATTATATGTGGACCATAAGATGTGTCCTCTTTCGTAAGGGATGCATGCTATGAACTTATCATGTGCTCTGTAGGTGAATCTTGATATGGTGCAGCAATTTGAATATGTTGTCTTTCCCTGGAAAAGATGAATGTGATTGGTGCATGGAGGTGAGCCTTTTATATAATTGAATTATGAAGTCATTATTGATATTCATAGTGTTGTTATTTGTTTTATTATAATTATGATGCCATTTGAATGGGAAGATGTGGAGTATTTCTTGTTGAAGGTCCATCTCATACAACTCTAATAAAAAAAAGCAGTTTAATTATAACAAATTGTGATTTGTAGTATTTTGAACGGAGACACTCGATGGGACAGACTTTCATATACACCCTCAGAGGTCATTTTCTTTTACATGGTCTAGACTTTTTTATTTTGATTGTTCCTCAAAACTTAAAAATTGGGTCAAATAAGAGAACGGAGAATTTATATGTTTATGATTTTGTTAATGATTTGAGGATCAATGAGGTGGGCTGCTGAGAATGTGTCAAGTCCTTCTTTACTGAAATTTAAATCGCTTAGAGTAGTTATACAAAAGGCAGTTATCAGTTATCAGCGAGGCTTTTCAATGAATTCTTATGTTCCTTTGTTTCCTACTTCTAATTAAGATTACATATGCTTGTTATTCTTTTAAGTAGAGTACTCCTAGTTTGAGGTATGTGTTGCAATAGGAATTGGGACCTGCTACATTAAGGTGGATGACAATGGTAAGTGTTAATTTGTTTAACATCAATCTAATGCATTTGATGTGAAAAAAGTTTTGCTCACTTTATTATATTACTTCATAATGTAAAGATGTAGTTTCTTTTGTAGGATCATATGTTGTTGTACTTTCTTTTAAATAATCTCGTGTTTCACGAGATGGACCGGTGCTGATAGGAAAACAATTTGGTGATCTTTTTGCAAAATCATGAGCTGACATCATCTTTCTTGAAGTGATACTGTTGTACATAATTTATTTTTCCTAATGTTCAGAATTGAATTATTGTCTCAATATATAGGATTTCATACATTACTAAACTGATAGGGTGTTTGATGGTTTGGGTTCATTAAAATCCTTTCATCGATATTATATTATTTGTTTTTTGTGGTTTTATTTGTGATTGGGCAAACATGTATGGTTGTACACCACAAAATGTTCATGCTTACACTTTGATTTTACTTTATTATATGACATTCATAAACATTTCTATCATGGTTCTTCATTTGCAATAATATACTTTTTATACATGTATAGCCTCCCAAAAAGAAAAATGGGGGACGAGGGATTAAAGTTTATTTTTGTTGACTACTTCTGTATGTAGATAGATATTTTGATTACTTATTCTGACTGAAGTTGAGCTGGAACATACATATTCGCGTAAGTATTATTTGTCCAGCTTATGGGGACAACATATAGGCCAATTTCTTGCATCTTCTATCATTGATCCTTTTATCCTGACCATTTTAATTAACTATCGTTTCGTGTGCTTCCTTTACACCAGCGAAATCAAATACTGCCATTTAGATGTAATGCATGTTAGCATTTTAGTTAATGTTGATGTGGTCCGTATTAGATGGGTCCATTATCCCACTTCATGGACTCATTATCCTCTAACAGGAAGGTAGTTAACTATCCATTGTCCCATTAATGGGAAGGTAGTTAACTATCCATTATCCTACTAATAGAAAAGTGGAGAATTACTCATTATCCCACTAATGGGAAAGTGGTTAATTACCTATTATCCCACTAATGAGATAATGGTTAACTACCTATTATCCAGTACATGGATTCACTATCCTACTACTCTAGTGGTTGGTAACTTCCCATAACCTCTTAACCTTTCTTGATGGAACCACGGTTATAAATATGTGATTTGGGTCAAAGGTCCCTAAGACTATTACTTCTAAAAACTCCATACCATTAAAGAGTAGGTTTTGAGTTCTTAGAAGATCTTTGAAGAAAAGAATAATTGTAGACTCCGACTATATTGTAACAATGGATAGAGGTATGTCGACCACTATATATTTTTGTTGCGTCATTGCTCTGTAATGTCTTAAATTTTGCATCAGAACCGTTGAATATCCTTTGCCTTGTTAATTGTTGGAATTCTCTAAAATCATTCAAAATGGTTCTTAAAAATTTAGGTCTTGCTTTGAAATGTTTGAAAACATTTTCTAGTAATAAAAAGCAAAGAGATTGTTGTTTTGTTGGCTAATGTTCAACAATAAATCTTGTATATGATTTTGAGTTAATATTTAGTAATTGATATAATTTTATTTCATTGAGATTTAGCCACAAAAATCCTAATGAAATGATATTATATATTATATGTTGGATCACTCAAAGAAATAAATGTCTAAGTGATCGAAAATTTATTTTATTAAAGTTTTTCCACAACATCTTTAATTGAATAAAATTTTAAAAGTTAAGGATCACATAAAGAAATTTTTAGATATTATGATTGTAATTAATTATGCATGATTGATAACTTAATTTCATTATTATTATGTTGCATAATTAATTAAAATAAAATATGAAATACTTTTCATAATTACCCAGATGAAATATGAATGAGAGTTTAATTGTTTGGTCATAGAGATAGAATAGCATGCTATTTAAATTTATAATTTCATCATAAATATGAAAATAATTGAATTAAAAATTTAGCACATAGGCAATTTTAATGTCAGTACATTCAACTATATATAACTTGATAAAATTTATGTTAAGTATGTGTGTATATTTTTGCAGTTATGCAACGTGCAAGCTTCTGTGATATTTGTGATATTCTCGAATTGAATGGTAAGAACTATAAGATTTGAAAGGAGAGAATTCTCCTTCACTTAGGGTGTATGGATATTGATTATGCTAACAAGAAAGATGAGCCACCTATTAATTAAATTAGCACTCAGGGTAAGATTTTTCTTCACAAACAATGGAAAGCTCTAACATTTGAGTGTTATGTTCATTAAGACCAAAATCTCGGTTGGTATTTGTGGTTCTTCGAACAACATAACGATGTCTAGTCATAGCTGAAGGCTATTGACGAACAGTTTGAGACTTTAGATAAGGCACTTGCAAGGACCTTAATTATGAAATTCTCCTCAATGAGGCTCACTTATGTGAGAAATGTTCATCAGCACATCATAAAAATGTCATACTTAGCGCCTCAACAAAAGATTCTTGAAGTCAAAATGTCTAAAACTTTTCTTGTGCACTATATCTTGAATATTCTACCTGCACAGTATGGTCCCTTTAAGATATCTTATAAAACACATACATATAAATGGTCTATTAATGAACTCATGGCCATGTGAGTTCAAGCGGAAGGTCGACTACTGATGGAAGCATGAGAAAGTGCATTCATCACTACTCAAGGAAAGAAGACCAATCAAGTCAACAAGAGGTCTAAAGGAAAGGCACCACTTGAAACTGACATAAAAAAGGAATCAAGTGTCCTTTCTATAGAATGAAGGGAAACATAAGGCAGGATCATGTCAAGTTTCGACAATGGCTTGTTAAGAAGGGTACTTCTATCTTTATTGTTTGTTATGAAACTAATATGATTTATATTACTTATAACACGTGGTGGATTGATTCTTCTTCTACAATCAATATTACGAATTCTTTGCAGGATTTAAGAAACCTCCGGAAGCCAGTGGAAGTTGAGCGAAGCATCTATTCTTGAAACAAGATGCAGTTGCATGTGGAAGCTATTGGGACATGCAAGTGGTTTTATATTAAACTTGTAAAAGACTTTTTAGGTTCCTAATTTTTCTACAAACTTAATTTCAGTATCAAGACATGTACCTTTGGGATATTCGTTCTTTCTAGAAAGGGATTGCAAACTATTTTATAAATCTAAACTTATTGGAGATGGTATATTGTCTGATGGTATTTTGTCTCTTAATTTACAAAATGATTCCACTCATATTGTTATGCATGTACAAACTAGCACTAAAATATGTGTTGTAGATGAAGATTCCTCTATCTTATGGCATCGGAAATTGGGACATATCTCCATTGATAGAATTAAGAGATTAGTGAATGATGGAGTACTTAGTACTTTAACTATATTGATTTTGATACTTGTACGGACTGCATAAAAGGCATGCAGACCAACAAGTCAAAGAAAGGTGCCAAGAGGAGTTCAACCGTATTAGAAATCATACATTCAGATATATGTTTTCCAGGCATGGACGCATATGGTAATAAATACTTTATCATTTTCATAGATGATTATTCATTATATATGTATCTCTGCATGCTTCATAATAAGAGCGAAGCATTAGAAGCCTATAAAGTTTTCATACATGGATGAAGTAGAGAAACAACGCGTAAAACAAATTAAGATTGTGAGAAATGATAAAGGTGGTGAATATTATGGTAGATATACAGAAGATGGACAAGCACAAGGTTCGTTTGCAAAGTTTCTTCAACAAAATGGGATTGTTGCCAAATATAATTTGTCTGGTTCTCCGGATAAAAACGGTGTAGCAGAAACAAGAAACTGAACATTATTGCACTGATTTTGTAGTATGTTAAGTATCTATAAGCAACCTAAGTCCTTGTGGATTGAATCTCTTAAGAAAGCAGCGTACGTATTAGTCGAGTACAAACTAAGGTTGTTCCAAAGACACATTTTGAGTTATTCAAAGGTTGGAAACGTAGTTTGACACATATATGTGTATGGGGATGCCCTTCTGAATTTAGAATTTACAACTTACAAGAAAAGAATTTGGATCCTAGGGCCATTACTTGATATTTCATAGGATATGCCAAAAGGTCTAAAAGATACTGATTCTACTGTCCATCTAATATTATTAGGATGTGGAATAAAGAGATGCAAAATTTCTTGAAAATGACTTAATAAGTGGGAGTGATAAATTTCAAAATACAATTTCGATAAGAAATCAACCTTCCACTTCAATTCAAAAATTGATTGTTGTACATAATACCTCTCAAGTTCAATAGGGTGTTGAGCAACAAATCAATGAGATTCCACAAGCTGGTGAAAACATGTATATAGATCAAGTTGTTCAATTAATTCTAAAATTATTGAAAAACCAGTTGAACAACATAATCAACAAGGAAAATGTTTGTGCAACATTAAGAAGATCTACTAGAGAAAGAAATCAGAAATTCCTGGTGACTTTGTTGTGTATTTGCACGAATCTGACATTAGAGTTGAAGATGATCCTGATTCTTATACACAAGCCATGAATTGTAAAGAGTCTGAATTGTGGTACAATGCCATGAAAGAAGACATGAATTCTATTAAAAGTAACGAGGTTTGGATCTTGTCGTTTTGCCTAGTTGTGTTAAAAAAGGTGGATGTAAATGGGATTTCAAGACTAAAAAGGACTCATTAAGCAATATAGAAATATATAAAGCAAAACTCATTGCTAAAGGATTCACTCAAAAGGAAGGAATTTATTGCACAAGTGGATGTGAAGACCGCATTTATCTATGGTGATCTAGAGGAAGAGGTTTATATGGAACTACATGAAGGATTCACCTCTTGTATTGATGAGAACTTGGTATGCATGTTAAAGAAATCCATATATGGACTAAAACAAACTTCTCGTCAATGGTATTTGAAATTTCATAATTTTATCGCTTCATTTGACTTCTTTAAGAAAATTATGGATCAGTGTATATATCATAAGATCAATTAGGGTAAAATATTTTTCTTAGTTCTATATGTGGATGATATCTTACTTGCAGCCAATGATAAGGGAATGATACATGAGGTGAAACAATTTCTCTCTATAAGTTTTGATATGAAATACATGGCGATGCATCTTATGTTATTGGTATTAAGATTCATCGAGATAGACATCAAGGTACCTTTTGATTATATCAAGAATCCTATGTCAATAATATTTTAGGTAGGTTCCAAATGAAAGATTGTTCACCAAGTGTAGCTCCTATCATGAAGGGTGACAAGTTCAGCTTGAATCAGTGCCCGAAGAACGACCTTGAGAGGGAAGAAATGAAGGACACTCCTTATGCTTCTGCTGTTTGAAGCTTTATGTATGATTAGGTTTGTACAAGACCTTAAATATCATTTGTTGTTGGAATGTTAGGAAGATATAAGAGTAATCCAGGTCATTACCACTGAAGAGCTGCAAAGAAAGTCTTAAGATATCTTTAAGGAACAAAAGACTACATGCTTATTTACAAACGATCAGATTACTAGTAATTCATGGGCTACTCTGATTCAAACTTTGCTGGTTGTGTTGATTCATGGAAATCAACTTCAGGATATATATTTATGTTATCCAGTGGAGCTATATCTTGAAGAAGTGCCAAACAGACTTTAGCTACTACTTTCACTATAGAAGGTGAGTTCATTTCTTGTTTCGAGGCCACCTCACATGGTGTATGGTTAAGAATTTTATTTATGGACTTAGAATTGTCGACTCTTTTACTAAGTGATTAAGTTATATTGTGACAATTCAGTTGTCGTCTTTATGGCTAAAAATAATAAAAGTTGTAGTTGAAGCAAGCATATCAATATCAAATATCTAGCCATAAGAGAACGTGTTAAAGACAAGAAAGTGGTCATTGAACACGTTAGCACTGAAGATGTTAGCTGATCCTTTAACTAAAGGCATGCCACCACAAAAATTTAAGGATCATGTAGTCACAATGAGACTTAGTACCACTATCTAAAACAATGAATGTTTATGAAACTCTATTTTATATGATATTTGTTATTAACTCTATGCACATTCACTTTTATTTTAAGAATATCACTAAAGTATGGACCTTGAGCAAATATTGAGTTTACTCATTAATTATATGGGTTAAAGTTTATCGATATAGCGCATTGTAATACATGGGAGATACTACTCACTACAAGAGAAACTATCGCCCTAATTCGTGTATTATATTTCATTAATGGGATTTGAATATATGGACCAAGTGGGATAATGTAAGCATTTAGTTAATGTTGATATTATCTGTATTAGATGGGTCCATTATCCCACTTTATGGACCTATTATCCCACTAATAGAAAGGTAGTTAACTACTTTTTATCCCATTAATAGGAAGGTAGTTAACTATCCATTATCCCACTAATGGAAAAGTGGTTAATTATCCATTATCGTGCTAATAAGAAAGTGGATTATTACTCATTATCCCACTAATAGGATTTAACTACCCATTATGCCACTACATGGGTCCACTATCCTACTACTATAGTGGTTGGTAACTTCCCATAACCTCTTAATCGTTCTTGATGGAAGAACGGTTATAAATATGTCATTTGGTTCAAGGTTCCTAAGCAAATTACTTCTAAAAACTCCATATCAACTAAAAGTGAGGTTTTGAGTGCGTAAAATATGTTTGAAAAAAAGAATAGCTGTAGACTCTGACTATATCTCTAACAATGACTGGAGGTATGTCGATCACTCTATATTTTCGCTGCGTTATTACTCTGTAATGTCTCACAGTGCATGCTTTCCTATCAAGCTTTTGCTTTAAAGGAGAGTCTTTGATCTTTATTTATGACCTTTTCTTTTTTTTGAAATTGTTACTAAACCCCATGGAATTCCAAATGTATATCAAAAGGTTTTGAAGGTAATGTTCTTCTGAGATATAGTTTGTAGTATACATTAGTATGGTACAAACTACTAAACCAGTCTTTGTATTTTCCATTGTATATCGGGTGACTAGTGTTTGTTCCTTGGACATAATGTTTGTAGATAAGAATCTCTTACGAATTATTTGATGTCATGTGCTATGCACTCCTCTATGGTGGATAGGGACTTGCATAAACGTATTGATGCTTGAATTGAGGTAAAACATATATTTCTTACAAAGAAGAAGAAGTCATACAACTCTTGCATTTTACCATACCAAAAAGTTCTTTGCCACGAGTGAGTCTTCAAGAAAGGCAGCAATAACTAATAATATTATGACAATTCATGATGTGTTACTCATGCCAGGTAATTTGTATACTATTCTTATTTGTGTTAATAATTAATGATGATAGGAAGTGTGCAGACATTTGAGTTGTAAGGAGACTGCATCATTCTACAGAAGATACCTGGCCGGAGCTTCCACAACAGTTATTAGTCATCCCATCAATTTGATCAATCTTAAACTTGTGATGGTGTATTTTCTTATGAAATGTAATGTTATCAAATTTCTTAGGAGGGTTACGCCTCTTTCTAATATTAATTACTTAAACGACCTGATGTTTCTCCCTTTAGGCCAAGTGTGAAAATTGAACTTCTCAACATTTGAAATAGGAATGTACAAGCTCATGGGGAGTGCTCAAGGACGCACAATGGGGAATCGAAAGAAGGTAAATCCTTCATGCCTTTTGTTCTTGACATGAAGAGGTGCTGAATTTTTTTATTGCATGTTTTAATCATACAACTCTTCCATTTTATCATAGCAAGAAGAAATTTCTTATATTCTCAGACAAAATTTCGGGATTTCTGTCAAGAGATTACAATTGCGTTGTGTACTTTAACAATATCTCAGATAATTTTGCGACTTCAGCTATATTTTTTGAAGATGTTGGAGTTTTACCTTTTCTATGAGATGCAGACTGATACTGGAACAGAAGATCTTATGAATCAGGATACTATACTCAATGTCACTTCTGAAAGATGCCAAAGTTCTCCAACAGGTAAATAAAAAGTTATTCGTTCCGATAATGGTGAAAACATTCCTTGCTATAATTCACAAGGTCTATTCTATTGCATAATCCTTTATGTCCACTCTTGGTTTCTCTTAAATTTCTTATAATTTATTTACTTCAAATGATTGTTTCTCTTAGGGATCATTTGGTTGGACTTTAATAGCAAATTTAAATCTTGACATAACTTCCACAAAAATAATATTCAATTTGTTGGTTGCGTATGAAAAAGTAATATCGACATAAACGTGTAGCTCAGTTAGATATAAGGTCGACATAACTATTGCAACATTTGGTTTGCGGTATTTAATTATAATTATTAACATCCTCATGACTAATGCAAGATTCTATGTATTATTTAATGTGGGATTAAATATGGAATAATAAATTTGTCAATAATGCATTCAGCGATGTTGCTCAGACTCTTCAAAACTGTCGACGGATGCGTGTCGGATCCTCCAAAAATAGTGTATTTGTAAGGATCCGACACAGGTGCAACAATATTTATGGTGAGTCCAACAAACATAGTCATGGAATGAGTATTTACCGCTAAAAAAATCCCTTTGATGTAGATAGTCCCTGCATGGTATTGCTCATCTGTTATTCACCCTATAATAATCCCCACATTATTATTTACCACATAACAGTTTTTACATAATTACAAATGCATAACTAATATTTAACCAAATAATGTCTTATTCTCTTAAGTTTCAATTTTATGATATTAATAAAGAAAAGAAGAGTGATATATAGGGTGCTTTGTGTTTTGCTATGTCCGAAAAGATGACTGGTTTCTAATTCTAACAATGTACTAAGAAATTCCAATAAATATGGCAAAAAAGAAAACTTCATTCGTTCAAATTGAAAAGATCTTTACAAAAATGTATATAAAAAGATAGAACGGCCAAACAAGGTGATTTTTTATGTTGAAAGTTGATATGCATGTTTGTTTTGTTTTAATTAAAGAGTTTTTTGAAGTTTGTAAGCGTAGATGCGATTTGCATTTTAAAAGCTAGCAGTTATAATGCTTTTTATGAGGAGCTTAAAAGGATTTAGTTTCTTTCTATAAAAATAAACATCAATGGTCTTACCTTTCTATGTTTTTATCGATAAATATTAGTGTTTTGTAGTGATCAATACTAATACGGAAATTCAAGAAATAATGTTGTTCCTTCCGTGTATATCTTGTATTTAAGTACTATAGTGCTTTTATGATAATTACAAATTGAATGTATCTTCCCTCACTAAATTTATTTAATATGTTATCGTTTAAGATGGTTGACATAACATATCTTCTCTGGGTTGAATGTAATATGGATGATTTGTACATGTATGTAGAAATCCTGTTGAGACTCAAAAGCCCCTCTGTTTAGTATATAATTTTGTTAATTTTCTTTGACTGAGTTTCTGATTTATAAGTCTATTTGATTATCTACAGTAGGTTTCTTCTGTAGTTTATGATATTGGTAAATAGAATGATCATGTATCAAACAATTGGTCAGACAATTAAGTTGAGTATGGTGGTCGACATATGAAATCTACACATGGCCTAATTCCTGAGATTTGGTCTTTTTTTTTACATAATCTAATGTCAATGATAATCAACTGTGTTCTTAATATAAGATGGGTAATTGTATGAAGCAATTAAAGTTATGGAGGTTTAAGTCTTATATTTGTGTGTTGCTTGTACAAAAGGCAGTGACGGGTGAGATCTTCAATGAATTTTTTATGCTCCTTTGTTAACTTCTTTTGATGACGGGGGCATATGATTTATATGTAAATTGATACTAATTTTTATATTTTTTAGGATGATGTTCAATTCTTGTATCATAATTTTTTTCTCTAATTAATATCCGTATACCTTAATATTTGTTATTCAATAAGGTGTGTTATTCTATAAGGTGCGTACTCCTGTTTTATACTTAGATCCCACTTTCCACCTGTTATCTGTTGCCATGGCATTGGGACATGTTATTGAGCCTATTTCTTTCATCTTCTGTTTTTGCTCTTTTATATCTGGCCATTTTAACTATGGTTTTGTACGCTTGCTTTGCATCAACTCCATCAAAATACAGCCATTACGATACATGTGTACTTCCCCATCAGGTTTTGCCTTTTAGGAGAGACTCTCAGCTCTATTTTTGATGTTCCTTTGTTGTAAATAGTTAATAAAACTCGTGGAAAGCCAAATGGATATCTTATGTTTTTCAGGTAAAGTTCTTTTGAGTTTTAGTTCGTAGCATTGATTAGGATAGGTGTAAAACTACTAATCTGGTCTTTCTTCTTGCCATTGTTTACAAGATGGCAAGTGTTTGTACCTTGGAATTAATGATTATAGACAAAATGTTGGTATATTTCTGTATAAGAAGACTACGGGTTGCTAATAAGGTAATTTTTTTGGGATTCTCCTCTTTGCAGTCATTGTTCGTGATGTATTTTGCAACCAACCAGTTTGAAGGAAATGCAGTCCGAAGACTTCTAGTTTTCTCACAGTTCCAACAAATAAAATACATTGTTTTATATACTTCATATTGTTAAAGATATACTTTGTCATGATTGGTCTTTTGCTTTGACATATTCTGTCGTTTGAGGCAGCAGATTTCGTACAGTTAAAATTTGATAGTACGTCGCCGTATTTGTTGCTAATTTTTTTCTTGTAAATATTATTATTATTGGTTTTCACTATGTTGCTCATATAATTCAAATTAAATTGCTAAATACCCCTAAAATAATAAACGTACAAAATAATGTTATATATGTTTCAAATTATATAGTCAATCGAAATATCATATTTTTGATTCATAACTTCCAAAACAATATATCAACTGTTCTTCAAACACTCATCATATATTGTTACTGCAGAATTTGTACTTTCCAAAAAAGCAGAAATTATAACAAAAAGGGATACAGTTGTTACGTGAAACTAATTAAGGATCAACCTTGTCCTCATTAGTAGTAGGTGAAGGAGGCACTAAGGGTGTCACTGTTGCTGGGTTGTCAATGGGAGTTCTTCCATCTTTTACCCTCTCAATAACAACGGGAAGAAGGTGACTAGCAAGTGGAGGAAGCTTTTGCTTAACAAACTCGTCCATATTTGTTTCCAGTGTTGATTGAGAAATTGAAGGAAATACTGATGATGAGGTGCAAACTTAATGTCCGTCATAAATTTTTTCTTCAAAATGAATATAGTATATTCTTCTCTTCATTTCTCCCCCACAGCTTGATAAAATACTTCACATTGATCAATATCAACTTAAGACAGTTTTTTCCCGCAATATTTCTTCATATTTATCCGGTATTAAGTAGAGGAAAAACGAAAGCATTAAACATTGTGAATAAAATATATTTTGAAGGAAAATACAACAACATGCATAATATTTTTAGCATTAGCATTACTGTATAAATTGGGCCTTCAAATTTCACTAAATAAAATTTAACAAAATATGGGATCCAATATATTTGAGTATGATCAAGAGAGCATATTGTTATACATCACTAGGGAACTTAGTTTCTAATTATGGCAAGAACTAGAAAGTCGAATAACAAACCATCTACAAAGTGCAAGATCCTAATAGGAATGTGTTTCCCCTACGTGTTGTCAAGAAATGCTTTAACAACCTAAATTCGGAGAACCAGAATTCATTTAGTGTTCATAAACATATGCATTATCTACAGAGAATGATCAACTTGATATGAACATACAAACATTTCATCAATATAAAGAAACAAAAGGAAGAATCACACGATAGATCCGCAAAAGAAATATTTCCCAACTAAGAAAATAACTCATTTCATATATTTTCTACTTTGATCTTTCACTACTCAATTATTAGTATTGAGTACAAATTGCTTAACCCTTTCAATTTTACTAAAGAATGGAGTTTTGAAAAGCTCCTTAGAAGATGGCCTGTCGTCTGGATTCTCTCTAAGACAAGAAAGAACCATCTCCTCAAACTCTCACGAAAACACCCTTTTCTTCATTTAGCAAAATCTATCACTTTCTTGAGTTTCTTATCACTCCTTATCTTCATCAATTTAAGTGATTTTGAGGATTTCTTCATAACAACATAAATAGTTCCTACAATATAATAATAGAGTTTTTGGCCAAAAACATCCTTACACTATATGTATAATTTTAAGGTACATATATCCTTGAATTGATATGCTTAGATACAAGCGTAAAAAAAGCAAAATTTTCACTTATATAATTCATGGAATATGTACTTAAGTATTTTGTGAATTCTCCATATTAGATCTTGTGTGGAAAATGAGAGAGGATATGGAGAATTTAAACATTTCTAACACTGATTGTAATAAAAAGATCAGATCTATAGTGGGTATGAGAATAGTTGGCATGCTTACATAAATAACAGGATGACTTCTACCTAAGGACTTGCCACAACCTCTTCCTAGAGTCATACGTATACACAAACATAATAGTGTTGTTAAACCAAATAGAGAGAAACAACAAATTAAGCATAACGCATAATAATGACAACTATTGCATCAATAGCTATTAGAATGAAACAGTTATCACTAGTACAAAATAAAATCCTTGTTAACCACTTATCTAGTCATCCCTTTAATCATCCCACTTCCAATTGTTAACCACTCTAAATATCGTATATACCACACAAGTACTAATCATATTACTAGGATAACTAAACTTACATAGCCCCTAAAATTTTATTTTTTTATATAATTCGAAATATAACCACAAATCCTTTCCATAAGTATATCACTTCCACTTTAATACCAAATGAAACATTTAACCAATACACAACACACCAACTACTCACTAGAGGAACTACATAGGAGGCATCACATAAATGAGAGCCGATGGAGTGAAGCGATAAAAATTAAAATCGGACCAAGTAAGCACGCTAGAGATCCAAGAAGTGAAGATTTTTCCTAAAAGTCACTATAGCCTCTCGAAGATAAGTACAGACGTCTCTGTACCGATCCTCGAGACTCTACTTAGACTCGAATTGTACATACGTGAGACCTATGAACCTGGGCTCTAATACAATTTTGTCACTACCAAGAAATGGACGTGATGGCACTCGTCTTATCCCACCAAGACAAGTCAGCCTAAAACTCAACCATTACAATAAAGTGCAGAATAAAATATAAGAAACTTATTAAAAACCCCAAAACCTGGTAGTCACGTGTACAAGCCTCTAAAGTATTACAATTGATTCAAAAGAAAAACTCAAGTCTTAAATGAACTTATTTCTAGAATAGAACAACATCATAATTAATGACAATGAAGTCTGCTGAAATGGAAATAGCTACCTCACAAATCTCCAAGAAGCCTCGGGAAAGAAGAGAGTGACAAGTACAATAAAAATTCAGGATCATAACCTACAAAAAAGATTTTATAAAAGCAAGGGGTGAGTACCAAACCACACGGTACTCAACAAGTAAACCTTTAAACACAAGCTAAGGGGATAAAATACGGGCACCCCTACAACCGCTAATCGAACCTCCACAACTACAACCTGCATTCAACCCAACCTAATAGCTCACAGTTTACATAGCAGGTAGCTCAACCACAACACTTAGACAAATTACATATCCTCCACGACAACACTTCAAAAAATTACACATCCTCAACAACAATACTTCAACAAATTACATATTCTAAACAACAATACTTCAACAAATTATATATCCGCAATAACAAGCTCAATATTGATCAATCACAAGTTCAATAAAATAGGATATCAAGTTCACTAATGATAAGTATGTGCAATGCAATGGAATGCAATGTCAAGTATAATGATGCATGTCTAACCTAGTGATACACACCCATTGTCTCTCAGTCCGGGACCCATGGGGGACATATCTTTCCATGCATATGTCGCGGCGCACGACTCGACCCTCGATAATAGTAACCATCGCGGCACGCGATACATCATTCAAAATATAGTATCCATTGTGGCACGCGATACGTCCCTCGAAATGGTACATCCTCTTAAGTACTCATTCTTTCGCAATGCACATAACACTTGTCACAACCAAGGCCTCAGAATAATGCAGATGACAAGTTCACACAAATAATGAGGAGATGACCATTTTCATAACATCGCACAGTTCACAAACACACAAACATAAAGCTACATCAACAATGATTCAACAAGTCTTCAACCCTTTTTCAACACATCGCACATAAACAATTAATCACATTGCCTTTTGTTATCCCTTTTTTTCATCATTAGAATTAATCAATGTGGACAAATCAATTCATTACCAATCCTATTACTCCTAAACATATACCAAAAGGAAATACACGTATTTCATACACTTAACAAGAGTTTAGAAATTCACTTGCCTCAATTAGTCAAGAATTCACTTTAAAACTTGAGCCTTCCCATTTAGTTGAACTCCAAACTCAAAGCAATCTATTCACATTCATAATCAAAATAAGATTTTGAACTAACAACACTCATATTACCATAGGTCTAGCTTAGACCTAAAATCCATCTGAATTTGTAATCAAACTCTCAATTTTAATGCCAATTAAAATTTCAATAATCATATCTTTTTTTTCGAAGTAGAATTAATTTATAATTTCTCCAAATAACATAGTAGCTTATCTTAATATACCAACATTTGAACCATGAGATTAACATAGATAACTAACTAATAGATATAAAATCGGTAACTATAAAACCTATTGGCAGAATTAAAACCTTTTGAAATGGGGCCATACACATTCATTATCTAATGATTGGCTGAAATTATTAGCCAATTATTACCTTCAGATAACAAAAGCAACTCATTGGAAATGTTTAGATTCATCAATAACAAGAGTAACCATTTTTAAAGAAAAATAATAATCAAAAGGTAAAGTTTCAATTGTTAAAAATAAACTATATCATGATTGCCTAATCATTGCTAATAATTGGTAGTTACAAAAGGGTTAGTACCTATGTTATCCATCATCAATCTTGCCACATTCTTTTCCTCCATCTTTTTTTTAAATTATGTACTAAACTGACAAACCCTACTTCTTATTTTAATATATAAGAGTTAATTAGTACATAGTCTTAAATAAATTATCACTTTAGTCCATTAACTTTCAATTAATTTAATTATCTATAATTACCCATCAACAAATTAATTGAAGTTAAAAGAATAGTTTAGAATTTTCAAAAAAGCTGATTTTTCAGGTCATTACATTATCCACCACTAAAAACTATGTTCGTCCTCGAACATAAGGAAGAAGAAGGAAATATAACCTACTAGTTGGTGTTCATCATAACCAGAGTCGTACATAACCAAAGTCATACATAACTACTTGTATACTTCAATTATCCCAAGAAAACACCACTTTTGTCATACCTAAAGTAATTAATCTGTCAAAGTATCATTTCCTACTAAAAGAACATCACATGATCGGTACACCCGATCCACCACTATGTATGCACCCATAGAAGTGAAAATATGTATGGGCATATACAACTAATCACACTCCAAATCATATCCAACATGAAGTAGCTGGTCACATGAGAATATACAGAACCAAAGTCAAATAACACAGATACTCCTTCCAATGGTCCTATATAAATAAAATTTTATTCATCTGACTCTATCCTTTAATTTTTTTTAGCCAACCAAAATCAACTAGTCTGATCTCCATTACAATTTTTATACATATTAAATTTATAAAACTCTACACACTATCATAGTACGGTAACAAAAAGAGACAATTCTTAATACTAACAAAAAATCTAACCATACTAATCATTTCTTCACTCTTAGCCCGCTATTAATATCAAAGTCTTTATACAAAGCACATTGTCGTCTCTAAAAATTTCGAAATATGACCCCTTCTAGTTTTACGTAGTCATTTCATGACAGATGCAGGTCTCATGCAAATCTGAGTGTACTATCCATTGAGATGAAACTATTGAATTACGTCAAATATCAATTGTACAAAATCTTTTACAAATTAAGTTTCAACTACCATGAGAACCATCATATACCTTATGTAATAATTTAGATAAATTCTTGGTCACCTCAGAAATTTTATATACTATGAGCACATAACTTCGATTTACCAATAAATATCTCTGTAACAACTCATAACACTCTGTACAGTCTCATCAACAAAGTAGTTTCAATTCCCTTAAATTTCTAATTAACCATGTAGAACCGTAGGTCCACACCATTGAACATTCATAAGTTACCCATCATATTTTGAATGTTCTAGCTCGACATATTCACATAAAATCTTTCACACAGCATTACTTTTAACCCAAACTAAAACTCCATCTTTATAAAAATGATTGATAGAACTTTAATAAGTCTATATTATACTAATTAACATTCATAGTCATAGAACTTATATATGAAAGTTCATACAACCTTCTTTTCAAACCAATAATCTATTTAAGAGGTCTTATTCCTTTACATCTCTTAAATTCTTTCCATAATGAAAATTTTTAAATATCTTAAACTCTTTAATACACCAAAATAGTATTTTTTTCGCTAACTCACTTAATAATTGACCAATAATCCATAAAATTTAACCTTATACTCTAAACCAAAACCTTTTGTGAAACATTCCCTTGGATTTTTTTTCAATCAAAAGGAATCAACTTTACGACTTATATCATGCACAAGTCCTTCCAAATGCTCAATATCCAATACAAATCATTTCTTACCTTACCGATTCATACCTTGATAAAACACACTACTACAAACCCAAAATTACAATGAAAAACTTGAAATTTGAAACTATATAACACAATTCCTTTATCTATCAACATTATCTTATAACTTGAAGTTTTTTATGAATTCACGTATCTTAGCTTATCATTGATCGCCTCTCCATCGACCTTATCTTATATTTTGTTAAAAATTCAATCTGTACTAATTACCAAAACGTAAACCACAAAAAAATTAATCACACTCTAGTTAAACATCTAAATACTCATTTCTCAAGTTTTATTCATTATTTTTTTAACCAATATGATGCTCTGTAAAACTGTCAAAATAATCTAGGCAAGATAGATGAAATCACATGTCTCTAAATCCGATTATACAATTTTTCTGAAGATACATCCAATTTGTCTGTTACAATTAGAGTAAATATTCATGTTCTCGCCTCCTTTCGAAGGCTAAACTATATCCTACTAATTCTTTCCCTTTATGACTCCAACTCCTTCAATTCTATTCAAGGAGTGTTTCAACACCTCTTATAACTTTCTATGCCACAAAGTTAATCATCAAATAGTAGAAAACCACAACCTTAGATACTCACAAGTCTTTTTTGCAATACAAAAAATCGTTGAACCATCAATTCTTACTATATAGTTCAATCTCAATCACAATTCATCACGAACTATTATTACAATCATGCTCAGTTACCTCTTGTCATTACACGAAGTTAACCTTATTATCGACATGACACCTCGAACCCCACTATATCAACCAAAATAAATGGACTAACCCAATCTTATATGCTTTTTTTCTAAAATCTTCAATTACCTCCACACAAATATACTCTTTGGGACTTTCTTTACCCTAAACTTGTTATTTGGGGTATCTATCCATTCCCTTGGACCTTAAGATGAAATAACTGGTCCTCATTTAGAACCTTCGGGATACACTTCTTAACATAACACATTAATACCATATTCACAATCCACAACTAAAATCTCTCTTATACACGCTGCTTAATCTCTAATATTTGCAATAACAACCTATTTGGTTTCTCAAATGTGAATGCAACATTGTTACTCATTATACGAGCATGTGATACAATTGATAACTATTTAACTATTTAGTATTCACACTTTACAATCGACATATTTGTTTCAATATACCACTAATATTACACCATACGAAAAATATAAGATCCACCACTATAACATATCATACCTACCAAGAAGATCATATTCAAACAGCTCACAGACTTCTACCCATTAAATAGCGGTAAAATATTTCTAAATCAGTTTCGTATCTACCCAAGATATATGTGTTCTTTCATAGGGCAGGTCAATATCAAAAGTAGAAGACTCCATTACTCCAACAAAGTAAGCATCGACACTACTATAGTAGAAATTCTAACTTTAATTGGTGCATCATTTTCTCAGAATTCCATTCTCTTATGATAACTTTACTGATTATAGTTTCCAAAGTTACAACTCAATTATCTAGTAATCCCTTTAATCATCCAACTTCTGATTGTTAACCACTCTAAATATCGTATATACCTTACAAGTACTAATCATATTACTAGAATAATTAAACTTACATAGCTCCTTAATTTTTTATTTTTTTTATATTATTCCAAATATAACCACAAATCCTTTCCATAAGTATATCACTTCCACTTAATACCAAATGAAACAATTAACCAATACACGACACACCAACTACTCACTAGAGGAACTACACAAGAGGCATCACATAAATGAGAGTCGATTGAGTGAAGCGATAAAAATTAAAATCCGACCAAGTAAGCACGATAGAGATCCAAGAAGTGCAGATTTTTCTTAAAAGTCACCATAGCCTCTCGAAGATAAGTACAGACGTCTCCGTACCGATCCTCAAGACTCTACTTAGACTCGACTTGTACACACGTGAGACCTATAAACCTGGGCTCTGATACCATTTTGTCACGATCCAAAAATGGACGTGATGGCACTCGTCTTATTCCACCAAGACAAGTCAGCCTTAAACTCAACCATTACAATAAAGTGCGGAAATAAAATATAAGTAACTTATTAAAAACCCCAAAACCTGGTAGTCACGTGTACAAGGCTCTAATGTAAATAAATTGATTCAAAAGAAAAACTCAAGGCTCAAATGAACTCGTTTCTAGATTAGAACAAGATCATAATTAATGAGAATTAATTTTGCTGAATTGGAAACAGCTAACTCACAAATCTCCAAGAAGCCTTAGAAAAGAAGAGAATGACAAGTACAATAAAAATCCAGGCTCATAACCTACAAATTTTTTTTGTAGAAGCAAGGGGTGAGGACCAAACCACACGGTACTCAACAAGTAAATGTCTAAACACAAGCTAAGGGGATAAAATACGTGTACCTTTACCACCCCTAATTGAACCACCACAACTACAACCTGTGTTCAACCCAACCTAATAGCTCACAGTTTACATAGCAGGTAGCTCAACAATAACACTTACACAAATTACATATCATCAAAAACAACACTTCAAAAAATTACACATCCTCAACAACAATACTTCAAAAAATTATATATCCTCAACAACAATACTTCAACAAATTTTATATCCGCAATAACAAGCTCAATATTGATCAATCACAAGATCCGCAGAAAGGCAATCAGAAGATCAATAAAACGCGATATCAAGTTCACTAAATGATAAGTATGTGCATGCAATGGAATGCAATGTCAAGTATAATGATGCATGTATGACCTAGTGATACACACTCGTTGTCTCTCAGTCTGGGACCCATGGGGGACATATCTGTCCATGCATCTGTTGCAGCGCTCGACACGACCCTCGATAAAAGTAACCATCACGGAGCGCGATACGTCCCTCGAAATATAGTATCCATCGCGGCGCGCGATACGTCTCTCAAAATGGTACATTCTTTTAAGTACTCATTCTTTGTCAATGCACATAACACTTGTCACAACCAAGGCCTCAGAATAATGCAGATGACAAGTTCACACAAATAATGAGGAGATGACCATTTTCATAATATCTCACAGTTCACAAACACAGAAACATAAAAGCTACATCAACAATGATTCAACAAGTCTTCAATCCTTTTTCAACACATCGCACATAAACAATTAATCACATTGCCTTTTGTTATCCCCTTTTTTTAATCATTAGAATTAATAAATGTGGACAAATCAATCCATCACCAATACCGTTACTCCCAAACATATACCACAACGAAATAAACACATTTCATACACTTAACAAGAGTTTAGAAATTCACTTCCCTCAATCAGTCAAGAATTTACTTTAAAACTTGAGCCTTCCAATTTTGTTGAACTCCAAACTAAAAGTAATCTATTCACATAAATAATCACAATAAGATTTTGAACTAACAATACTCATATTACCATAGGTCTAGCTTAGACCTAAAATCTATCCGAATTTATAATCCAACTCTCAATTTTGAGGCCAATCAACATTTCAATTATCATATCTTTTTTTTTTCAAAGTATAATTAAGTTATAACTTCTCGAAATAGCATAGTAGCCTATCTTAATATACCAACATTTTAACCATGAGATAAACATACATAACTAACTAATAGATATAAAATCCGTAACTATAAAACCTATATGCAGAATTAAAACCTTTTGAAATGGCTCCATACACATTCATTATCTAATGATTGGATGAAATTATTACCCAATTATTACCTTCATATCATAAAAGCAACTCACTGGAAATGTTTAGATTCATCAATAACAAGAGCAACCATTTTTAAAGAAAAATAATAATCAGAAGGTAAAGTTTCAGTTGTTAAAAATAAACTATATCATGATTGCCTAATCATTGCTAATAATTGGTAGTTACAAAAGGGTTAGTACCTATGTTATCCATCATCGATCTTGCGGCATTCTTTTCCTCCATCTTCTTTTTTAAAATTATGTACTAAACTGACAAACCCTACTAATATTTTAATATATAAGAGTTAAATAGTACATAGTCTTAAATAAATTATATCTTTAGTCCATTCACTTTCAAATAATTTAATTATCTATAATTAACCATAACCAAATTAAGTAAAGTTAAAAGAATAGTTTAGAATTTTCAAAAAGCTGAATTTTAGGGTCATTACAGTTCATTTTATGTTCTAATAGGTTAATTATAAAAAGTGAATTACGAGTAATAACTTCTACAGGAAGAGCTTTTTTGTTCTAGTACCATAAGTTACAAGACAATGCTAGAGGTTCTCTCTTTTCGAATTTTAAGGCCTTGAAGCTTGAACATGTTCCAACTTAATTTGGAAAACTATTCATGACATTATTCATGTTTTAGTAAATACTCTAGTACCTAACAATATTCTCTTGCACATGTTTCATAAGAAAATAATGTTTTTTATAATACAGGTTCCGTGTATTTCAGGTGTTAGTCTAATTGATATGGATCTGTTAGGATTCTATAACAGGTTAGACCATTGAAACTTACAATCCCTCATATTTCACTCCATTTAATACACTCTAATCTTTCTCATGTGGAATCTTTCTTATGTTCTTAGGCTTTCTGAGACAAACATAATAATCCTTGTGATCTATTTCGAATATGTCTATTCCTATCACATAGGATGACTCTCCCTTATCTTTCATTTCAAAATTATTAGATAAAAATCTCTTGGTATCATGAAACAAACCAAGATCACTAGTAGCAAGCAAGATGTCATCAACATACAGGAATAAGATAATAAACTTACTCCTACTAACTTTCAGATATATACATCGATCAATAATGTTTTCCTTAAATCCAAAAGTGGCAATAGTTTCATTAAACTTTATATACCATTGTCGAGAAGCTTGTTTAAGTCCGTATAATGACTTCTTAAGTTTATATACCATGTGTTCCTTTCCTTTACAAGAGAACCATTTAAATTGATTCATTTAAACTTCTTCCTCCAAATTCTCATTTAGAAAGACTTTTTTCACATCCATTTGATGTAGCTCTAAGTCATAATTATCTACTAAATCCTTTATGATTCTGAGTTAATCTTTTGCTAGAAACGGGTGAAAATATTTATTTATAGTCGATTCCATTTTTTGAGTGAAACCTTTTTCGACAAGTCTGGCTCTGTGACGTTCGATTTTGACAGTTAAATCACATTTGGTCTTAAAACCCATTTACACCCAATTTTTTTGCAACCTTCTGGTAATTCAAAAAGGTCTCATACTTTATTTTGTTCAATAGATTTCAACTCATCATTCATAGCATTTATCGATCTATCAGAATTATTACTTTATATATCTTGACAAAATGAAACTTGATCATTATCAATTCCCAAGTCAATTTCTGACTCGTGTAAATATACTTAATAGTCATCAGAAATAGCAGGTTTCTTTTGGCTTTGAGATTTTCTTAATGCTATTTCTTGTGGCACATCTATTGCAGGTTCATTAATTATTGCTTCAGTGAGATTAATAGGAGCATCAATTTATTGTTCTTGTTGATTGTTAGGTTGTGCAGCAACTTTAAGATCAACATCTTTAAAATAAGAAAAAGTTCGAGAAACCCTCACCCTAACTTCTTTAATTTTCACTTTATGTGGTTCTTCACTGCCACTAACTTCACCATTCTCAATGAACCTAGCATTTCTAATTTCAACTTTTCTTGTACTATGATTAGGACAGTAAAATCTATACCCATTTAATTTTTCTTGATAACCGATGAACAAACCACTTATTGTTCTTCAATTCAGTTTCTTTTCTTGTGGGTTACAAACTCTAACTTCTGTTGAGCAACCCCAAACATGCAGGTTCCTTAAACTAGGTTTCCTATCAGTCCATAGTTAAAAAGGAGTCTTTGGGACTGCTTTACTAGGAATCATATTAGTAAGTAAACGACACTCCTTAAATCATACATCCACAATGAAAGAGGAATAGATGAATTCCTTGAAATACTCCTAACCATGTCCATTAATATACGATTACGCCTTTCTGCTACACCATTTTATTGTGGTTTTCCAGACATTGTGTATTGAACAAATATGCCATTTTTCCGAGTAATTTAGCAAATGGGCCTAGGTGTTATCCATTTTAATCATATCTTCCATAATATTCACCACCTCTGTCTAACGTGATTATTTTTCACCTTTTTATCTAGTTGTCTTTTAACATCAATAATAAAGACCTCTAAAGCATTTAGCGCTTGAGATTTCATGCAACAAATAAACATACCCATAATGTGAAAAATCGTCAATAAAAGTGATAAAATATTTTTTTACTGAAAGACATAATGTCAAAAGGACCACATATATCAGTGTGTATAATTTAAAGAAGTTGTGTGCTTCTTGCGGCTCCTTTCTTGGTGTCTTATTCGTTTTCATTTAATACAACTTACACCAATGTTAAGGTTTGTATAATCCAAATTTGGAAGAATTTAATTATTAACTTATCTTTCCATTCTTTCTTTGGATATGTGACCTAAACGTTCGTGCCACAAGAAATCAGTTGTTCATTCATCAAACTTTGTTTGGTTCCAATATTATGATGCAGAGTTAAGAGTGTTTCGACAAATCGATTATCAAGATTCAGTTTGTATAAGTAATCACAAAGCGTACTAGTACCAATGAGATAACTATGTTTAAACAAACTAAAATATCCATTACCAAATTTAAAGGAGTATCCAGTCTTATCAAACATAGACAAAGAAACTAAATTTCTCGAAAGAGAAGGTACATAACAAGTTTCAAGTAATCTAAGTGTCTCCGAGTATCAAGGATCAAAAGGTAATTTCTTATAGCTTTAACTGGAGCCTTCACTCTACTCCACATATACACATATCTTTCATTCTTTATGGTTTGTGTTGTAAGGAATACCTGCATCGTATTTGAAACATGAACAGTACAATCAGAGTGAATCCACCAAGTATTATAAGGAACTTCAGTTAAATTTGATTCGAGACATGTAAAAGCACTAGGCTTACCTTTCTTCTCAAGCCATGCCTTAAATTTAAGTCAATCTTTCTGAAAGTGTCCAGATTTTCCACAGAAACGACACTTATCATTCTTATGTTCCTTCTTATGTACTTGAGAGGAGGACTCATTAACATTATGGTGCCTCTATTTTCCATTAGCATGTTTTTTTCCTTTATTTCCAACTCCTTGATGACTTACAAGGTTAATGGAGTGGGTTCCTAGATTATTGAGCCTTACTTCCTCCGGAACCGACATTCCGTACAATTCATGCACGTTCTATTTGTCGTTCATGGCATTGTAGTTCATTTGGAAAGGCCCATACTAAGACTATAATGAGTTGATAATGAATTGTACAAAGATATTTTGTTCCACTTACATTCCATAGACTTGAGTCTTGCTGCTACGTTTGTCATTTCGATGACATGTTCATGCATGGTATGGGAACCATCAAACTTCATTATAACACCCCATAGCCAAAGCAGACCAAAAATTAGTTTTTCAGAAAAATGTGCACAAGCTCCAGCAGTTCCATCCCTGAAACTTAAGTATTTTTCCGTATATTTCATCACCAGGTATGTGAGATTTCACTAGTGGGTTCCTTTCACCCATTGGGTCCCTAGTTTTCAGTCAGATTATTGATTCTCTTGTCATGATCAAACCTAAGGTTTCTAGAACTTTAATAGAACTTCCTGAATTTACTAAATATATGTTCCAAATCATATTATCATATTATTACTCAGATTATGGCGTGAATTTCAGAACCATAGCTTTGTATTTCTTTAGTTCTTGAATTACACATGCTAGGTCAAACATTTCAGACACTTCAAATATACATGCCTCAATTATAAATGCATAATTACCATATTAATTGTTGCATTCTCAGTTTGCATGTTCAATTTCGAGCTATCCACTATTTAAATAAACTCAGACATAATCAGTAAATTTAGAGAATTTATGGGAGTAGCATAATACCGAGTTGGACTAGGGTTCAACATGCCCAAATAGTCCCAGAACTAATAGCCAAGTAGGTTGTAAGTCTCCTCTGTGGGCAATCAATTTAGTGATCACGCCAACATGACTTTTTACCTCTTGCAGGGTATACTGGGTCCTCCCGATGGGGCGTATACACCGGACTCCACATTTAGCACATGTGATTTTATTATTGATTATTAGCAGCTCCCACAGATTATCTGAATTGACCATTTATAAGTATATTCAGTATTAGTTTTTAGCATGTTATAAATTGGTCATTGCATTCAGTTAGCTTAGAAATTCAGTATATCATGTTCAGATTATTATACTTGCCTTTGTGCTTGTTCAGTTTCAAGTAATAATGCATATGTGTGCTACATCTTCTTGTGATGTAGGTTCAGGTTCTAAACATCCAGATAACGCATAGATAAACTTTCTAACTCCAGTTCAGCAGATTCAGTGGTGAGTCCTCATTTCCTGAGGACAATAGTCATGAGTTTTATTTCAGTCTTTAATCATTTAATTTCATTTTTTTGCTAGCTAGGGCTTGTCCCATTATTTCAAGTCTAGTTTAGAGACTTATTTCAGACATAATTAGATTCAACTTAGTTATGAGTTAATATTTCCTTTGTATTAAACTAATTGTTTTCAAATATTTCTGCTATAGAATATGGGTATTCCCCATCTTTTCAAATTAAATTATAATTTAGCTTCCGCATCAGTTTATTATTCTTTAGTATGATCATGATTATGCAAACAGGGTTTGCTTGGGATCACTTGTGGTCCTAGGTTTCGTGTCCGCGTCTTGGGGGTAGCTCGGGGCGTGACATTCATGGTGGTCAAATTACCCATTAGTGTCCTAGCAAGAGACTTATCAGCAGTTTGAGAGTATATTTCCACGAATTTAAGAAAATCTTTTGCATTTTCAGTTTTGGGAAGAGTAGTCTTAATGTTGCTCGCAATATTCATTCGCATAAACATTATGCCTAATCTGTTAGATCGATCCCAGTGCTTATAGTGAGACCTTTATTCAGTACTACTAGTTTCAGTAATAGCAGTTAGCTTCTCAGTGTAAAGTGCAACATCGAGATCTAAAACTCCGAGATGCAATTTGATCTATTTGCACCAATTTGAGAAGTTATGATCGTTTAAGGTCGTAACAGAGGCAGAGTGCGAATGAAGATCAAATGCTGCAAATATAATATATTTATTTGTTAATACATTGAGTCATGAATTTTAACTTACTATCAAATTCAAAAATGGTTTATGAATTCTTATATGTATATTGACGTCCTCCTTTGGGCGAAACATCAAAATACAACTTTAGACATTATGATGCTTAGATGTGAATTTGACGTAATTCTATAATTTTGAATGTTTCAGTGAATAATATTTATTATCTTTGGATAAATAAATAAAACTAACGACACATCTAAGTTATCTAATTAATGTTTAATGGTTATAAATGAAATAATCAACCTTTGGGTGATCCCTAAATATCTTACAACCAAAAACTTCAATATATCCATAAGTTATATCAGTTATACACATCAAAATAATGGATAATTGAATAAACATTTAGTCATTATTGTTTTGAAATAATTCTGCAAAGATTAGACGACTTTGGTGATTAACTAATCTCATATGCATAATTTTAAAATAAAAAACATCATGATAGAGAATTATTTTTTCACTTAACCCGTTACCGTTTTCAAATAAGGAAAACATTAATTTTATGAAAAATCACTAGCTCTTAAATAATGCTTTTGATACCACATATATTGATTTTTTCATGATTGTGAAAATATAAACAATCTAATATTTAGAAATCCTATCAATTATTCAGGATCTTAGAACTATATGATTTTAACATATATTTAATACTATGATATTTTAGTCAATAATACGTACCTAAATCTGCCATTATAATTCTTGACTTGATTGAGCGGAAGTCTTTTCTTTTGGTTCTTTAGAATTCGTTTCTCTCTCTTCGCTTATACTTCATGTATAACTTTGATGGATAATACTATATCTTTATGTCAAAGAGAGGACCCTTTAAATAGAGTGTGTTTAACATCAATCCCACCTTTCCATCATGGTGAGTACTGGAGATAATAGATAGTTGGAAGAGGTAATGGGTAAAGTGGAAGACTTAATTGGTAGTTGAAGTAACTTCTCCACTTATCCAATTAGAATTAGAATTTATTTAGTAATTAAATATTTAACCAAAATAATATTAACGTGAGTGGGTCATTAAACTAACAGAAGAAAACCGGCACAAGCAAAGAGCTTAGTGGCGGCGAGGAGGAGAAACCCCATCCAGCATAGAATTCACCAATCTTAGGCACCAAATCTTCATCCTTGTTTTCTTTTAAAACTTTCAAGGACACTTGACCACGCTTAAGAATTTTCTCAGTGGAAAAGTTAGCAGATCCATTTTTCATTGGACTTGGCTTTCTTCGATTTTTTTAGGTTTAGCGTTATGTAGAGGGTATATAATTTTATTTAACTTTGAAAATTAATCAAGTTTACTTTTAAACAAATAATAGGAATGCATTTAACAGAGTTCATCAAATATTTTCATTGCATAATGGAGTGCTGGAAACTAGAGTTGAAACTAGAGTTTTGATAATCTTAAACTTGTGTTTCCTGCATCTTCCATACAAGAAAAACATCAAGTGGAATCTGGAAAAAGTAGAGTGTCACAAACATTACCCCTATCTCGGCGATGTAGTGACTAGTGAGGCAATCAATCAAATCGAATTCTCCAGCCCTTTTACTTTATCAATATTAGGCTTCCTATTTAACAACTTAAAATCTGTCAGCTTATGGCCTCACTGAATAAAATTGGCTTCTATTTGCCAGATATGACAAAAATTACACAAAATATTACCACATGCATTTGATTAAGTAGTCCCTGAAGTGTGCTAATGATTAGCTTTATTTTAAGAACTAGCATATAATATAACATTGGACATTGTACATTCACTACCAAAAAAAGTTAGAAAAGACATTTAGGGTCAGTTTGGAAAGCAACTTTATAATTGCAATTGAAACAATTACCCAATCTAATAATACAATGACCTGTTTGTTTGGCACAATTTAATTACAATGTAAAAGTGTATTGTTTGTTCGCACAAGTATAATCATAAGGTTACATTAAATCTTAAAAATAAAAGTTAATCATTTAAAATTAAAAATATATCCCATGAACAAGGTTTTTTCAAGGTCCACACGGAAAAAGAGGATGTAATAGATGATGAACACATCGCTTTCCTAACTATAGGTTATGCTAGTTCGTCTTGTGCAATCGTTTGTTAAGAGTAACAACGGAATATAGTCAACTATCAGTTGCTCTTGTTTCATATAGGAAGATTGCTTTGGCTGTAGAAATAAAGTCACTATAGATTTTGATCATGCAGTGGCGTCTTGCCCCCTCAAGCAAATAGGTTTCAAGATAGTAGGCAACCAAAAAGTTCAAAGCAAATCTTCTAGTGAGTGTATCTTTAGTTTCAACTCTTTCGCTATCTAAAACGAAAACTTGAAAAGAGAAAAAAGAAAAAAAAGAAGCCAATTTTTTTTATGGACCCCTTCCACCTGATTACTTTACTAACTGTAATTCATTCAAAAAGAGAAAAGGAACTTGAGTTTGACAAAATTGCTTAATAACATTTTTTGAGTTAGAAACATAATAGAAAGTCAAGCTAGACAGGGAATTCACTTTATTCAACACATTTTTACTGTTAATTTATATTTTTTACAGAATATTATTGTAACATAACGTAGAGTATTAAGGGAGTTTAAAATTTAATAATATGAGTTTAAGCGAAAACAATGTAAGAAGACAAACAACATTTTCTTGTTTTCTTCTATGTGATTGAGGTTAAGGAGAATACATATTTTTTTTTTGTAAAAATGATACATTTATCATAAACAATTATTTCTTTCTATGAAAAATTAACACAAAAATTATTTTTGGGGAAAAATTGAGACCCCCTGAAATATGGGGCATAAGGCATGTTTCTTATTTTAATAAGCATTGAGCCGACACTGATCACAAGAGTATTGATGACTACACAAAATCTATATCTAAATTTATTTTCTTCGAAACTAAATAAAGATTCAACAACTCGGTAAGATATATCCTAAATCTTAATTCTTCAATCATTGAAAACTAAAAAGTAGCAAATACCATTTTATGATTATTGAAGTTTTAAAATTTACACTTGAAAAATGACACTTCGTAAAATAATTCTCCAGAAAATGTTTAATAGAATCCAAAATCAAAGCTTCAAACACAAAAATATTCGACATGAACTCAGCAAGATAACAAAATCCTCGAATTCCAATGTCATTTAGAAGCACCGATTAAAAAGAAAACAAGGGTTTATATACATGATCACATACATACATATACATATATATAATGTGTATGGGTAAATTATTTCCTCACAAGAACAACCGTAAAAAATAGTTGCAACAATTTGAATAAAACAATGGAGAAGCAATTGATTAAAAATAGTTTACCTGTAAAATGGAAGGAAACAGTGAGTAGTTCTTGAATTTCCACCGAAAAAATAATAATCAAGGACTAGTAGTTAATATTTTTCCATGTTTACATGTCTGAGAGAAATAAAGAGGCATACATGTATATGATTGTGTGTTCTCTCTCTATATATATAGATCGAAATAAATCTAATTAATGAACGGATCTAGAAGTTTCTAAATCTACATTCAAGACTATCGGTCAACAGAAATTTGTGACAATTTATTACGCAACAATAAAATCGTAAGATATATAATCATCTTATTAAAAACTAGTTGATAAGTAAGGTATTTATAATAAATGAAACTAGACATTTATAAAAATATTTTTTTTGAGTTATCCTAATCATGTTTTTTTACAATCTGGGAAAAAGA